>JBAKBP010023548.1:32500-36752 GCA_037953745.1 Lithodes maja
ATAGGTATGCAGGCAGACAGACAGGTAGGTAGGCAAACAGACAGCTATATATACAGGTAGTCAGAAAGTTAGGTAGGCAGATAGTTAGGCAAACAGGTAGGTAGTCAAAACAGAGAGGCTACCTGTCTGTTTGTTTGACTACCTACCTGTCTTTTGGATCTCCTCTGTTCCACTCCGTTAGTTTGGAGATTTGAATACGTTTCACCACATTAGTCTGGCGATGATAAGATGTTTTACCCCATTTAGGTGTCGACTTATATCTGAGCGAGCGATAACGAGTCTGTAACTCAGACGAAATCGGCCTTAGGTTGGGACATTTTTCTATCGAATAATGTATACATTTAGTTTAGTCTGGGTGGGCATTTTTTAGTTTGAAGGAAGTTTGAGAAGGCGTTTCTGTTAGCCTAGGGAAAAGAACTAAAAGGCATTGCTCGAAAATGGGCTGGAGCAATCAAAATCCTTTATAATAAACATATTAAACAAAATATCATAATAATCCACAAGAGGTCGTGCTAGATAGTGTTAAGTTCCCCCCTTATATATCTATATCTATAATGTCATAATAGTGGTGGCTGGTTCATAATAGTGGTGGCTGGTTCATAATAGTGGTGGCTGGTTCATAATAGTGGTGGCTGGTTCATAATAGTGGTGGCTGGTTCATAATAGTGGTGGCTGGTTCATAATAGTGGTGGCTGGTTCATAATAGTGGTGGCTGGTTCATAATAGTGGTGGCTGGTTCATAATAGTGGTGGCTGGTTCATAATAGTGGTGGCTGGTTCATAATAGTGGTGGCTGGTTCATAATAGTGGTGGCTGGTTCATAATAGTGGTGGCTGGTTCATAATAGTGGTGGCTGGTTCATAATAGTGGTGGCTGGTTCATAATAGTGGTGGCTGGTTCATAATAGTGGTGGCTGGTTCATAATAGTGGTGGCTGGTTCATAATAGTGGTGGCTGGTTCATAATAGTGGTGGCTGGTTCATAATAGTGGTGGCTGGTTCATAATAGTGGTGGCTGGTTTATAATAGTGGTGGCTTGTTCATAATAGTGGTGGCTGGTTCATAATAGTGGTGGCTTGTTCATAATAGTGGTGGCTGGTTCATAATAGTGGTGGCTGGTTCATAATAGTGGTGGCTTGTTCATAATAGTGGTGGCTGGTTCATAATAGTGGTGGCTTGTTCATAATAGTGGTGGCTGGTTCATAATAGTGGTGGCTGGTTCATAATAGTGGTGGCTGTTCATAATAGTGGTGGCTGGTTCATAATAGTGGTGGCTGGTTCATAATAGTGGTGGCTTGTTCATAATAGTGGTGGCTGGTTCATAATAGTGGTGGCTGGTTCATAATAGTGGTGGCTGGTTCATAATAGTGGTGGCTGGTTCATAATAGTGGTGGCTTGTTCATAATAGTGGTGGCTGGTTCATAATAGTGGTGGCTTGTTCATAATAGTGGTGGCTTGTTCATAATAGTGGTGGCTTGTTCATAATAGTGGTGGCTGGTTCATAATAGTGGTGGCTTGTTCATAATAGTGGTGGCTTGTTCATAATAGTGGTGGCTGGTTCATAATAGTGGTGGCTTGTTCATAATAGGTGGTGGCTTGTTCATAATAGTGGTGGCTGGTTCATAATAGTGGTGGCTGGTTCATGCTTCTTTTTAAAGTAAAGTTGCTCCTACATCTGAAAATTATATTCCTTGTCTTATATTTTGGTTCCGTTCGTCCAAGGTTATTTTTCTCATATAGTCTAGCCTTGCTTTTCCATTTTCTATGTCTCTGGAATATTACCTTGCCTCGTTTTCTCTTTTGGTCGGAACGTATACATGCTAGCAATTTCAGGATTTGCTTGATATTTTTTTTTACCCAAACCTTTTCTTTCCATTTATTGAGTTTACATTTTTTTTGAGGCACATATTCTTTTGAACATATATATATATGTTCTTGTGGAAATTGAACCGAATACTATTCCTACTGTATTCCATATTAGATTTTTTTTTTTTGCTGTTTGGCCAATATTAATTTTTAGCATTAGCTTTTGTTTTTGTTTATATAATCTTAACTTATTCCTGTCACGATAATGTTTAATATTTGATTTTATGATATACTAAACTCACCTAGATTTGTTTCAATGATTTTCTCATATTTTCCCATTCATGTTCGAATAAGCTTTGTTTTATTTACAATGTATTTTTTCAATCTTGATAATAATAATCCTAATAAACTATCTTTATCTCATACACCAAATTTACAATGCAAATATAAAACAAAAAAAAATCAATTTTCATGTGTTACAAGGCAATTATTTTGTTTTCAATTCTACGCATACACGATATACTACAACACACACACACACACACACACCAACCAAGTACTGTATACAATATATTTATTAGGTATTTTATTGATTTATACTCACACAATTTAAATACAATTTTATAAAAATAATGTCATGAAATTATTTCCACGATGCTTCTCGCATAATATTGTCTCGAATACCCAACTAAGAAGAACTAAGTTGCCATTATAATACTAAAATACTTATTTATATAAGTTTTACGATTTGTTGTACATACTAACCGATAAAGAAGAAATACAAATAAAGAAAACTGAATGACATTTGTATTTATCCTACTAAAATTGTCTGCATGTTTCATAAAATGTGATCGTAATCCTAGTATTTTTCTCCCGTAATTTACCAAGTTTTAGCACTCTACTTCCTCTCAACCATCAATATTTTATACTCTATATTTTCTCAACCATTCTTGTCTTCCTACCATCATCTTCACTACTCCATCATCATATATATTAAAATGCCCCAGAACGAGAAGCCCACCACAGAAGCCACGAGCGAACATCACACAGAAACACCCGAAAGAAAGGTCCACAGAACGAAAGGACCAGCTGACCGAGCCAACCAATTCAGACAGGCCCAAGCCCGCAGGGCTAAGCAGCTCCAAACCACACATACCTACCCCTTCTAAACTGACCGTTTTCCACACCTCACATACACTACCCCTCGTGTCCTACACCTCTACCTACATGATGACGAACATAAATACACCTTAAAGTTAATACACCCATGCTCTGTCCCTAAGTTAAGATATTAATATCAACATACCCTAACATACCTTGTCTTGCCAGACTAAGTTTCTGAAGACCAATCGCCCCCATAAATCTATGTATGCAATCCTTAGGTTAAGTATTAATATCAACATACCCTAAAATACCTTGTCTTGCCAGACTAAGTTTCTGAAGACCAATCGCCCCCCTAGATCTATGTATTCAATCCTTAGGTTAATTATCTTTATCCACCATTGTGTTCATCTTTTCCATTTACTTTTCCACAATTGTTATACGTCTTCCACTCACCTCCTTCGTATCTACAGTCCACACTACTCCAATTTGCTTTGTGTTTTACACCTCTTACCCGCCCGACTCTACCTACATGATGATGAACAGGAATATACATTCATATTAAAAAACACCCATGCCCTGTCCCTAGGTTGAGCCAATACCAACCAAATCTGACAGCCATATATCTATGTATGTTCTTCCATCCGAGAAATAGATGTTAAAACCCCATGTCCAAATTAATAAGAGATTAAGATACCCACGGGTACACCAGTGATCTAGAACCATTGCCCCCGTAAGACCTAGACCGCCGTGACTACAGATGTTAGCCACCCTGCTATAACTTAATGCTTACCCCAACCAGAGATTGTATATATATATAACCTTTTCTTTGTACATTGCCATCATAGTGTCACAAAACACTAACGAAGTACCCCTATGAACCGCCGCTTTTCCTTGGTCTATATTTCATAGAAAACGCAGTTCCAAGGGACAACTAGACGTACAAAAACTCGTGTCAACTAATAGTGTCGCCCTTGTATTGAGTATTGTTCACATGTGTGGGGAGGTTCCTCTCACACCGCTCTCCTAGACAAAGTTGAAAGGAAGGCCTTTCGTATCATTAACTCCCGTCCACTCACCAACTCTCTGCAATCTCTCTCTCTCCGCCGCAATGTTGCATCTCTCTCGCTATTCTATCGCTACTATAATAATCAGTGTTCCTCAGAGCTATCCCAGTGCATACCACCTCCTTTACGTAGGGCACGTGGTACCCGTCTTGCAACTCAATCCCACCCCTACTCTGTGCAACTCTCCAACCCAAGAGTGAAACGTTACTCTCAAACTTTCTTCTACTCAACATCTGAGCTCTGGAACTCTCTCCCAGAATCAGTCTTTCCCTCTTCCTATG
>JBAKBP010023549.1:0-36750 GCA_037953745.1 Lithodes maja
CAACTACTATACAACTACTGTACAACTACTATACAACTACTATACAACTACTGTACAACTACTATAAAACTACTATACAACTACTATACAACTACTATACAACTACTGTACAACTACTGTACAACTACTGTGCAACTACTGTACAACTACTGTGCAACTACTGTACAACTACTGTGCAACTACTATACAACTACTGTACAACTATTGTGCAACTACTGTACAACTACTATACAACTACTGTACAACTATTGTGCAACTACTGTACAACTACTATACAACTACTATACAACTATTGTACAACTACTGTACAACTACTATACAACTACTATACAACTACTGTACAACTACTACACAACTACTATAAAACTACTATACAACTACTGTAAAACTACTATACAACTACTGTACAACTACTATACAACTACCATACAACTACTATACAACTACTATACAACTATTGTACAACTACTGTACAACTGCTATACAACTACTATACAACTACTATACAACTACTGTAAAACTACTATACAACTACTGTACAACTACTATACAACTAATATACAACTACTGTACAACTACTACACAACTACTATAAAACTACTATACAACTACTGTAAAACTACTATACAACTTCTGTACAACTACTATACAACTACTGTACAACTACTATACAACTACTGTACAACTACTATACAACTACTGTACAACTACTATACAACTACTGTACAACTACTATACAACTACTGTACAACTACTCTAAAACTACTATACAACTACTATACAACTACTGTACAACTACTGTACAACTACTATACAACTACTATACAACTACTGTACAACTACTTTACAACCACTATACAACTACTGTACAACTACTATACAACTACTGTAAAACTACTGTACAACTACTATACAACTACTGTACAACTACTATACAACTACTATACAACTACTGTACAACTACTGTACAACTACTATACAACTACTGTACAACTACTGTACAACTACTATACAACTACTGTACAACTACTGTACAACTACTAGACAACTACTATACAACTACTATACAACTACTATACAACTACTAAACAACTACTATACAACTACTGTACAACTACTATACAACTACTATACAAGTACTGTACAACTACTATACAACCACTATACAACTACTGTACAACTACTATACAACTACTGTACAACTACTATACAACTACTATACAACTACTATACAACTACTGTACAACTACTGTACAACTACTATACAACTAATATACAACTACTATACAACTACTGTACAACTACTATACAACTACTGTACAACTTAATACTGTACAACTACTATACAACTACTGTACAACTACTATACAACTACTATACAACTACTGTACAACTGCTGTACAACTACTGTACAACTTAATACTGTACAACTACCGTACAACTTAATACTGTACAACTACTGTACAACTACTGTACAACTTAATACTGTACAACTACTATACAACTACTGTACAACTACTATACAACTACTGTACAACTACTATACAACTACTGTACAACTACTGTACAACTTAATACTGTACAACTACTATACAACTACTGTACAACTACTATACAACTACTATACAACTACTGTACAACTACTATACAACTACTTTACAACTACTATACAACCACTGTACAACTACTATATAACTACTGTACAACTACTATACAAATACTATACAACTACTGTACAACTACTATACAACTACTGTACAACTACTGTACAACTACTGTACAACTACTATACAACTACTATACAACTACTGTACAACTACTATACAACTACTATACAACTACTGTACAACTACTATACAACTACTTTACAACTACTATACAACCACTATACAACTACTGTACAACTACTATATAACTACTGTACAACTACTATACAACTACTGTACAACTACTGTACAACTACTATACAACTACTGTACAACTACTGTACAACTACTATACAACTACTGTACAACTACTGTACAACTACTGTACAACTACTATACAACTACTATACAACTACTATACAACTACTTTACAACTACTATACAACTACTGTACAACTTCTATACAACTACTATACAACTACTATACAACTACTGTACAACTACTATACAACTACTGTACAACTACTATACAACTACTGTACAACTACTATACAACTACTATACACCATACAACTACTATACAACTACTGTACAACTACTATACAACTACTTTACAACTACTATACAACACTGACAACTACTGTACAACTACATACCACACTATACAACTACTGTACAACTACTGTACAACTACTATACAACTACTGTACAACTACTATACAACTACTATACAACTACTGTACAACTACTATACAACTACTTTACAACTACTATACAACCACTATACAACTACTGTACAACTACTATATAACTACTGTACAACTACTATATAACTACTGTACAACTACTATACAACTACTGTACAACTACTGTACAACTACTGTACAACTACTATACAACTACTGTACAACTACTATACAACTACTATACAACTGCTGTACAACTACTATACAACTACTTTACAACTACTATACAACTACTATATAACTACTGTACAACTACTATACAACTACTATACAACTACTGTACAACTACTGTACAACTACTATACAACTACTGTACAACTACTGTACAACTACTGTACAACTACTATACAACTACTGTACAACTACTATACAACTACTATACAACTACTGTACAACTACTATACAACTACTTTACAACTACTATACAACCACTATACAACTACTGTACAACTACTATATAACTACTGTACAACTACTATACAACTACTATACAACTACTGTACAACTACTATACAACTACTATACAACTACTATACAACTACTGTACAACTACTATACAACTACTGTACAACTACTGTACAACTACTATACAACTCTACTGTACAACTTAATACTGTACGTGCTAACTACTATACAACTACTGTTCAACTTAATAGTTTGTAATGATCGAATTTAGAGCTTATACAGTAGAGAGTCTATGTCAGGAGAGAGAATGGATATATATATATATATATATATATATATATATATATATATATATATATATATATATATATATATGTATATCTTCCCTACATTCTCTCTTTACACACCATAATGTTGTATCTCTCTCACTCTTCTACCATTATTACAATAATCAGTGTTCTTCAGAGCTTTCACAGTATATACCTCATTCCATACAGAGAGTGGGAGTACTCGCCTTCAACACACACCCGCCCTAAGTCTGTCCAACTCCCTAATCCAAGAGTGAATCGATTTTCCCAGTCTTTCTCCTACATAACAAGTAAGCTTTGAAAGTCTTTCCCTCATCCTATGACTTAAATTACTTCAACCTCCGTGTGTCCAGACATGTTGTACCTTGAATTTGGCTCTCTGTCGCTCTTTCAACTGTGTGGGAGACACTTGTTACAGGCAGCTTTGCCTTTTGTCTTCTTCATGCACATAGGAAAAAGTATATATAATAAAATAAATACATACAAATAAATAAATGTGACCTTCCATCCTAACGCAACAGATTCCGTTTACCCATCAGAGACAAAATAGTTTAAGGGGGGGTCACCGGCCTTTTGTATCTTTCTCTCCTTTTATCTCTTTCCCTGGCTTGTATCCATTCGGCCCCATTCAGCCAACTGTTTTAAGACGTTTCATCCAGGTGTCGATTTCTTCCTGGCGAGCGACAGCGAGCCAGCATTGTATGAAGAAATCCGTCTTCGTTGGAGACATTTTTCTATCGAATAATTTACAAATTTAGCTTGCTGTAAAAAAAATTTTTTTTATATATGCTGGCTCGCTACCGCTCGCCAGGAAAATATTGACACCTGGATGGGGTAAGCGTTTTAAAACAGTATAGGCTGAATGGGGCCGAATGGATACAAGCCAAAGAGAGAGGGAGAGAAAGAGAAAAAAAGCGAGGTGGGCCCCCTTAAGAAATAAGAGGAAAGGGGATTCGTTGGAGTGGTCACTAAAAGGATGAAAGTCAAGAGAGCTACAAGGAGTTACAATGAACAGTTAGTATCTCAAGACCTTGCAGTACAGTCGCGCTAATAAATGATATCTCGGCACCAAGTATGTTTTGATCAATAATTGGTATCATCAATATCTAAGCTTCATGTCTTCATATCGAGTGAAATACACATACATGTTCCTACACTTACCAACCCTATTCAACATCTGACAGACATTAATAGCTGGGAATTTTTTTTTTTTTTTTTTCTATGTGATTGAGGGAGGCAAAAGGCATAACTGCCTATAGCGAGTGCCTCCCCCATAGTTGAAAGAGTGACAGGGCCAAAATCAAGGGACGTTCGAGCCAAAATGCCTGGACACACGGAGTTTGAAGCAATTTAAGTCATAGGAAGAGGGAAAGACTGATTCTGGGAGAGAGTTCCAGAGCTCAGATGTTGAGTAGAAGAAAGTTTGAGAGTAACGTTTCACTCTTGGGTTGGAGAGTTGCACAGAGTAGGGGTGGGATTGAGTTGCAAGACGGGTACCACGTACCCTACGTAAAGGAGGTGGTATGCACTGGGATAGCTCTGAGGAACATTGATTATTATAGTAGCGATAGAATAGCGAGAGAGATGCAACATTGCGGCGGAGACAGAGAGATTGCAGAGAGTTGGTGAGTGGACGGGAGTTAATGATACGAAAGGCCTTCCTTTCAACTTTGTCTAGGAGAGCGGTGTGAGAGGAACCTCCCCACACATGTGAACAATACTCAATACAAGGGCGCACTATGCCCCTGTACAGAGCAAGAAGCTGTGCAGGGGAAAAGAACCCCCTAAGGCGGTTGAGCACACCCAGCTTCTGGGAGGCTGCCTTAGCAAGACTGGTAATATGGTCCTTCCAAATGAGAGCAGAAGAAAAAGAGACACCAAGAATATTGAGAGAAGATGAAGGGTTGATTTTTGTATTGTTGAAGAATAAGGGATAGTCCGCTGGGAGATCCTGACGGGTAGATAGATGGAGAAATTGGGTTTTGGAAGCATTAAAGTTAACAAGGTTTTCTCTGCCCCAATTGGAAATAGTATTTAGATCAGAATTTAAGAGTTCTATGGCTTCATTACGTTTGTCGTTGAGGGATTGCTGGCTGGGGCGTTCTGAAAAACTAATGGAGTAGTGTAAGGTTGAGTCGTCTGCGTATGAATGGATGGGAATTAAGGTACAGTTAAGGAGATCATTTATAAAAATTAGAAAGAGAATAGGAGATAGGACAGAGCCCTGAGGAACACCGGAGTTTATAGGGTGAGGAAGTGAACAATGGCCGTCCACAACCGCAGCTATGGAACGGCCAGAAAGGAAATTAGAGACAAAGGCACAGATGGAGGGATAGAAACCGAAGGAGGGTAGTTTAGAAATTAAAGATTTATGCCAGACTCTATCGAAGGCTTTCGATATGTCTAGTGCAATAGAAAAAGTCTCACCGAAGTGAGACATGACTTATTAGCGCGACCGTATATACGAGGAGATACAGAAATATAGAGGGAATGCAGATTGTTTATGTATTGTTGAAGAATAGTTGATAGTCTTGTGGAAGATTGTGATGGAGAGATAGAGGGAGAAACTGGGTCTTGGAGACGTTGAAAGTAAAAAGATTTTCTCTGCCCCAATCAGAGATAGTTGAAAGCTCCGAAGACATGCATTCTATGGCCTCGCCACGTTTGTTTTGAAGTGGTTGCATGCTGGGTTGATGTGAAAAACTAATTGAGTAGTGTAAGGTAGAGTCATCAGCATATGAGTGGATGGGACTGGAGGTACAGTTGAGGAGATCATTGATAAACATTAGAAAGAGAATTGGAGACAGGACAAAACCCTGAGGAACACCAGAGTTGATAGGTTGAGGAAGTGAACGATGGCCATCCACAACTGCAGCTATGGAGCGGTCTGAAAGGAAATTAGAGACAAAGGCACAGATAGAGGGATATAAACCGAAGGAGGGTAGTTTGGAAATTAAAGACTTACGCCAGACTGTATCGAAAGCTTTCGATATGTCTAGAGCAATAGAAAAAGTCTCACCGAAGTCCCAAAAGGAGGATGACCAAGAGTTAGTAAGATAAGCAAGGAGATCACCAGTAGAGCGGCCCTTAACACCTAAAGAGCGGCCTAGGCAGTAAATAATATGTAGCCACCAGCGGGGTGTTTTTACCCAAAATAGGGCTGTTTACGTGATCATTTTCATGCCTAAATAAGACCCAGATCGTAAAACAAGTATCTATCCCTGAAAGGGCATAAACAGAGCTTTCCAATGACACCACAACGATCCTTGTATGACTGCTAGTTTTCTTGCAACAACCGCGCAACACGAGTGCAAAAACCATGTAATTCGGTACTTTCCCCATACAATTCACTATGCAGCGAGTGTGAGAGGGTGGAGGAGGGTGAGATTCATGTCAGTTGGTCCACTGCGGTGGTCTGGAGCAGTCATACGCTCGCTACTCTCCTGCCACCACTTGTCTCTCTCTCTCAGCAACATTACGTGCTGAAATTGCCACACGACCTATGTCGCGCGCCGCCACATAGTCCAAATTTATTTCACTCGACTTATGTTGCGCGCCGCCAGTTAAGGGTTAAAGAAACCGTACTGGCGATCTGAAAGCAGATTATGGAAAGATAAATGCTTAAGAAATTTTGAGGCAAGAATAGTTTCAAAACCTTAGAGATGCAAGAGAGAAGAGCAATTGGACGATAGTTAGAGGGTTGAGAGTGGTCACCCTTCTTTGGGACAGGTTGAAAAAGAGCAAACTTCCAGCAAGAAGGAAAGACATTAGAGGATAGACAGAGACGAAAGAGTTTGCCTAGGTAGGGAGTCAGCACGGAAGAACAGTTTTTAAGTACAACAGGTGGAACACCGTTCGGTCTAGAGTGATCTATTGGGCATTTCATGTGACTGCTTTTCATGTGCATTTTGTGTGACATTAAGGGGGGTGACCTGCTTTTTGTTATGTCTGTCCTTTTCTCTCTTTCTCTGGCTTGTATCCATTTGGCCTCATTCAGCCAACTATTTTAAGACGTTTATCCCCATCTAGGTGTCGATTTCTTCCTGGCGAGCGATAGCGAGCCAGCATTATATGAAGAAATCCGGCTTCGCCGGAGACATTTTTCTATCGAAAAATGTACACATTTAGCCTGCTGTCAAACAAAAATAAAAAAATATGCTGGCTCGGTACCGCTCACCAGTAAAATATTGACACCTGGAAGGGGATAAACGTCTTAAAACAGTAGGCTGAATGGGGCCAAATGGATACAAGCCAGAGAAATTTAGAAAAGGACAGAACAAAAACAGGTCACCCCCCTTAAGCTACTGGGCACCTCCTGCACATCTTGCACACTTCATGTGATGCTCAGTCGGTGTGCAGTTTGTGTGTCACTTTGCTACTTGGCATTATATTATATTCCCTGCTGTTCTTGTGCACTTTGTGTGATGCTCCGCTGATGTAGAGTTGTAGTGGACTTATTGTCTCTCTGGCAGAGGTCCTGCTCATTTGCCGTTATACGCTATTTTTTCCAGCTGATCATAAATTGAATCTCTTATTATCTGGTTTCTCGATACTTAATGGAAATATATGAACCTACTATGGCTGTGTGTCATGTTAATGCCAAGTTTTCATAATTAACATCATATTTCGCTACAAAATCCACCTTATAGTTCAGTTACAAAGGTAGAAACATGACAATTTACTCTCAGCTGGAAAAAAATAGACTATAGTGATCAGGGTTCATTTGGTGTCATACTGTTGCTAGTTAGAGGTACTGACTTGCCGAAGATGCTTGAATTAGTGGCTTTTGAGAAGACGAGCGGCTGAGAATAGCAATGAAGAAAGCTTAAGGGGAGACAGACCGTTTTTCTGGACCCCCTTCTCCCTAATGTTTAGCCCCACTAGTTTTGAGATTTTAAGACGTTGGTTCCATTAGTTTGGGGATTTTATGACCTTTCACCCCATTTCTTTGTGAATATTAGGACCCTTCGTGCCATTTAGGTGTCTATTTTTTCATGGTGAGCGATAGCGAGCCAGTAATTTTAGGAAGAATCGGCCTTTGGCCGGGACATTTTTCTACCGAAAGACGTCCAAATCTATCTGTCTAGCACTCTAGGGGGTGTTTTTCTAAGCTTGATGGAGGTCTAGGGAGGACACTAAACAAATATATGAATAAATGAATTAATAGACCAAACAAACAGGCACTGACCCCTTAACATGCCCTTCTCACACTGAGTTGTGTCCCGGGTGTGAATGCGAGTCTGTGGGTTGGTGGTGAGGCTGGTGAAGCGTGCTGCCCGCCTATACTATATTGGCAAAGCTGACTTATGGAATCCAATATTTCTCTAGAGCTGATGTTGGTGCAGTTTTCTTTGATGTGGGGAGGTGGAGAAATTCTTGTAGGTGTTATTAGAAAAAAGAAAAAAAAAATTAATAAAATAGAATTAAATAGAAAATAAAAAATAAAATTAGGAAAAGTGGGGAACAGGCCTAAGCATATAGATAGATAGATAGATAGTTATAGTTAGTGCCCTCTTGACCCAGATGATAAACCTAAGGGCATAATTCACCAGCGTTACCCAGTATATATGTAAAGAATATGGCATCTGCGTACCTATGGAGTTAATGGGAGGCAGTTTGTTTTTCGAGTCCTCCTCCTCCCTCATGTTTAGCCTACTAGCTATGAGATTTCAAGACATTCGCCCCATTAGTTTGGCGATTTTCAGACCTTTTGCCCCATTTCTTTGCCAATATTAAGACCTTTCGTGCCATTTAGGTGTCGATTTTTTCCCTGGCGAGCGAAAGTGAGCCTATATTTGAAGAGGAACCGGCCTTTGGCCGGGACATTTTCTACCGAAAATTTACAAAATTTATATCGAAGCGGGGTCATGGGAGTGTTTTTTTTTAAAGCTTGATAGAGGTTTAGAGAGCAAACTAAACCCCCTCTTTAAACCATTGAGCCGAACCAGTAAATTATGCTGCACAATACCGTCTGAGCTCCCTTAAGAAAAAAAATATAATATGTCTCAATTAATACCACAACCAATATTGGGAGAACTATTTTTTGTTTATAAATTGGTAAAATGAGTCTCCAGTTTCCGCTAAATGATTTTGATGTTGTGTTAGGGAAGGGTGACGTTAAGGGGGGTGACCTGTTTTTGTTCTGTCCTTTTCTATCTTTCTCTGGCTTGTATCCATTTGGCCCCATTCAGCCTACTGTTTTAAGACGTTTATCCCCATCCAGGTGTCAATTTTGTACTGGTGAGCGGTAGCGATCCAGCATATTTTTTATTTTTGTTTGACAGCAGGCTAAATTTGTACATTTTTCGATAGAAAAATGTCTCCGGCGAAGCCGGATTTCATATAATGCTGGCTCGCTATCGCTCGCCAGGAAGAAATCGACACCTAGATGGGGATAAACGTCTTAAATATTTGGCTGAATGGGGCCGAATGGATACAAGCCAGAGAAAGAGAGAAAAGGACAGAAATAACAAAAAGCAGGTCACCCCCCTTAAGGGGAGATATTTAGTTTGCTACCTAGACCTTCATCAAGCTTAACAAAAATACCTCCAAGACCTCCTTTCAAGATATATTTGTACATTTTTCGGTAGAAAATTTCCCAGCCGAAGGCCGGTTCCTCTTAAATTACAGGCTCGCTGTCGCTCGCCAGGAAAAAAATCGACACCTAAATGGCACGAAAGTCTTAACATTGACAGAAACGGGGCCAAAGTTCTTAAAAACACCAAACTAATGGAGCAAACATCTTAAAATCTCAAAAGCAATGGGGCTAAACATGAGGAGAAAGGGGTAAAGAAAAAACTCCCTCAAGTGGAAATCTCCCGTTAATGATTCCATAGGGTTTTACAAATTCATGTTATTAGTGTATTAATGGCATGCCATCGTTTGTAGGGGGCGAGACCTTATTACTATTAAGAATATTTATACTATGCATTAATTCCTGAGGTATTGCATTCATTCTGTTCATCACAGCATTTGTACCTGGAGAGAGAGAGAGTTAGAGAGAGAGAGAGAGAGAGAGAGAGAGTTAGAGAGTTAGAGAGTTAGAGAGAGAGAGAGAGAGAGTTAGAGAGAGAGAGTTAGAGAGAGTTAGAGTTAGAGAGAAAGAGAAAGAGATAGAGACAGACAGACAGAGAGAGAGAGAGAGAGAGGGAGTTAGAAAGAGAGATAAGAGAGGTAGTGAGATAGAGAGGGTGGAGGAGGTTATAATGGCCAACCACATCCCAATTTCATTTTCTTGAAAGCCTGGAGCCTCCCTCTGGCAAACACCACCACCACCACCATCACCACCCCGACCTCCACCACCCGCCCGACCTCTCCACCTCTACCTCTCTCTCTCTCTCTCTCTCTCTCTCTCCCTATCCCTCTCTCTCCTATATTCTGATATCCATTCGCGAAAGCTCTCTGTAAATATGATATTATTATGTTCCTTCCAACAACCAACCGTACTCCTAAAATCGATTAATGAAATTTACAAACACATGTGGCAGTCCGTGGACTCGAACCCAGGATGCTCACACCGAAAATCAACACCTTATACATCGCACCACGAAGACAGTTAAAGGTTGGTGGACACTGCCTACGATTTATTATGCAACTTCGATATTAATTTCATCAATATTTTCTTTCCCAAAAAAATAATATATTGATATATACAAATAATACATTAATCAATATATATATATATATATATATATATATATATATATATATATATATATATAGTGTTTTTGCTCCGATCCTCAAATTTCCTACTTCTATTTTCCCCGACTAAATGTCATTAAGGTTAAATATATTATTGCCGTTTCGGTCTGTATCTTTTCCTTTACTAACATTCCTACTTCGGGGGCGGAAGGCTAGGAATCCTCCTCCCCCAGCAAAATGTACCTACTAGACGAGACAGAGAAAGGGGCGAGGGAACGCAAAAGTAGTCCAGGACCCTAAGAATTGAAACTTATAATTATGTTTCTGTTCGGGCTCTGTATCGAGTTGGCCACCCCCAGCAATGGGGTATGTGCCTGAGTATAAATCTGCTTGTGATAACCCGGGTTTGAATCCTGGTGGATCACATATATGCTTTCATTAATTTCATTGGAGGTGTTTGGTGTTGTGGTGAAATTAATAAAAAATAGATATGCATACATACATACAAAACAAAAATGGCTATCTGTACGGTGTCTGTCATATGACGGATGCCATTTTGAGGCTATTATGAGCACTAAGAGAGAGGCCAGGCATTGGAGGGAGCATAGGGGGTTCTAACCGCTCGCCCCAGCGTCCGGGCGCACACTGAAGCCCGACATGCGGCTGTCCCACTCATGTGCAATCTCTCACACAGCAAAAACAGCCAATAATGCCACTATTTTACCGATTTTGACCTTTGGTTGCACGATCGTTACAAGATAACAAGATGTCGTACAGGGATGATTCAGGTGTCATTGGAAAGAGCTCTATCATTGTACAGTCACAGATACATAATTGTATTATGCTCCGGCTCTTGCATACGCATGAAAAAGAGAATGGAATGAAGATAATTTTTGGCAATTATACCCACCTGGCGCTACGGTGATGTAAACTCTCACGAGAGTTAAACTTGACAACGAAATGGGGCGAAAGGTGTTAACATCGCCAAACTAATGGGCCGAACATCTAAAAATCTGAAAACTAATGTGAGGTCTACCAGTGTTGGCAGAATCGCCTCTCGTTAGCCACTAGCGCTCGCCAAGGACATCGCTAGGCTACGAGCCTGTCTTGCTCAACCCAAATTCCTTACCTCGAGTATCCCAACTAGACATTATTAATCGAGTAGACACTTGTTAGTATTTAATATAAGCTCTTTGATATGTGCGCATTATTATTCACAGCATTTATTAGTCTAGGTTGTTGCTGAGCCGCACAACCATAGCAGACTGTTTCGTTGATGAGGAAGTACTTCTTTTAGTGTCGAGCATTGCTACCGTTGCGCATTTATAGTATTCTCGTGTCAGTTAACATTATATGTCCTATCTTTTAGTGTATTCGATTTACACGTGTGGTGTCCTGCCTCTTGCCTTTACATAGTTTAAGATACGAGCATCTTATGAGCATCGGACTTTCTTCAGAATTTTCCAGGTCTATGCTGTAGGACTATACTTCACTTTCTTTCAGATAGGAGTGAAGAGTTTATTGTTGTTTAGAGTAACTGTATTGAAGCATCTTTTTATTGTATTAAATCTTGTAGTGATTTAATTGATCTTTCCATAGATTCCTTTTTATGCATTTTAACGTAACTTGCATCTTGTTTGTTATCAGGCTATACCAGTGTGGGTTAGCCTGAAGTAGAGTACGTTTATGCAAGTTAAGGATACCCCGCTATCGCAGATTACCTCTGGAGGGTATAGGTGTTTTTGTTCGCCGGCATATAAGTTCGAGGGTTTGGATCTAGCGTACCGTTGTTGCAAGTGCCCTATTTATAGTCCAATCATTAAGTGCCCTAGTTTTATTCGTAGTCCCGGTCGTAACAAATGGCGACCTCGCCAGGATCTTATCTTAGTCGTCATAACAAATGGCGACCTTGCCTAGTATCTTATCTTAGTCGTCATAACAAATGGCGACCTTAGTCTAGGATTTAGTGAACTAAGAAATAATTGCAGGATTTTTTTGTGGAGATTTTTTTTTTTAATCACCGTTTGGGGGTCGATTGTTATTTCTCACAGTTTGGCAGTGGACATTTGTTTTTGAGGAATATTTTGGAGACGTTGGAATTTTTTTGGCAACGTAGTATAGCACTTGAGTTGTCTTCAAGCATTTTTTGAGTGAATAGTGCTACATGAGAGTTTATTTTTTTTTTTTTTTTTAAACATTGAGGATTTCCGGTGGACACTCTGTGGAACGACGGATGAGTGCACAGTGAGGACACAGTACGGGAAGCAGGCTCTGAGGTGCAGAAGCTGGGTTTGTTAAAAGGCATTGGAGTAGTAACTAGTGACGAGGATGCAAGGAAGTTTCTGGAGATGCCTATTACTGTTGACCGGGTGTCGGGGATTGATCGGTATGGTCTCCAGTGTTTGGCCACGGTCATGGGGCATGTTGGCACTAGCAGCATGATGAGAAGTGACCTGGTGGCATGTGTGCTGGGCGGGGTGCGTGGTACACAGGGTGGAGCGGGTGCTTTGGCACCTTCGGCCAAGCCCCCCCTCCACTCTACTCCCATCATGCCCTCTAGAACACCGTATCCGAGTACGTTCCGGCAGGCCGATAGTCACTGGCAGCGTGGTTTGTCCCTGGGTGGATCACTGGGTGGGTCTCCAATTGTTGCATCTCCTCCTCCTCAAGGTTTAACTGCAGATATGCTCTTCCAGCTTGAGATGGCTAGGATTGTCATCCATGCTGGTTCAAATGACATCATGCGCACCAGATCCGAAGAGTTGATGGAGAAATATCGCAAGATGATCCAGCACTACAAAAACAAGTCAAGGAATATCATCATCTCAGGTATTCTCCCCAAGATCGACGCACCTGACAAATTCTACGACAAGGCCTTCAGCACAAATAGCCGACTAAAATATTTGTGTCTGAAGGAAGAAGTTGAATTCATCAACCTCTGGGATAATTTCTATAACCAGCCTACTTTGTTCCGCAAGGATGGCACTCATCCTGTGGTTTCAGCACGCATGGGTCGTCTCCTACACGAAGCAGTCCGCAGCCATGGATCAAAAAACGCCATCCGAGAAGAAGCAGCAGTGACATAAATCATCCAACGCCAAGCAAAAAACAGAGGCAACCGAGGACCACCAGCGATAAGGACCGAAGACAGCGAGGACCGAGGACAGCCATGAACATACATGTAGATCCGACAAGAACCAACAATATTATTAAAGAGCATTCCGCGAGTTCTAAAATAACAAATTTAAAGGTTTTCTATGCAAACGCTCGTAGCATGCGCAATACATTTTCAGATTTAGAGGAGCTAGTGTTTACAGAAAATTATGATGTGATTGGCAAAACAGAATCTTGGCTCAATACAGAAGATAGAGACTTTTTAGCAGAGTATTCACTTCCCGGTTATGTAATGTTTGAGAAAAGCCGAATAAATCGAAATGGAGGTAGCGTTTTACTTTATATCAAAGAAGTCTTAACCCTACCCTCTTGTCAAAACCTCAAATTGTGAACTTCGACACATCTTTTGTGCTAATAAAGAATAATAAAGGTACAAAAGTAATACTTGCGTTAATATACAGACCTCCAGCTCAATCAGTGCAAACTGACCGAGAAATTTACGAACAAATTGCAGATGTAAGTAACTCACAAGATACCGTAATTTTTGGCGACTTTAATTTACCTGTGACCAAGTGGGGCGATACTCTTACTTCACACTCCGGACATGACTTGTATACGAACTTGCAAGAGAGTTCGCTTTATCAATTTGTTCAAACACCGACCCGTGGTAATAACGTTCTTGACATTGTACTTGCAACAAAAGAAGAATTAATAGAGAATTTGAATGTTGGTGATGAATTCAGTAACAGCGACCATCGTACGATAACTTTCACTTTAAACTTTACTAGTAACGAACCAAATAGAAGCATCGAAAAAGTCCCTAATTTCAAGAAAGCAAACTTTCATAAACTTAGAGCTATGTTTAAAGAAACTGACTGGAGCTTTTTAATTAACAATAACGACATAAATACATCTTGGAAGTTATTCGAAACCACTTACCTAAAAGCAGTGCAAGACTGCATACCATCGAAAATACGACGTCCAGGCCATAATAATAAGCCCAAATGGTGGAATAAAGATATTTCAAACTGCCTGCTTGCTAAAAAATTTGTTAATGATAGATTAAAATCCTCACAAAATGACTAAGAACGGGTGAAATTTGTAGAGCTACGACGCAAAGCCAAAAAGTTAATTAAGCAAAGTAAAACGACCCTATAGTTACATATTGTGAATCAATGTAAATCAAACCCGAAAGAATTCTATAGTTATATCAGAAAGAAAAAAGTAGTTACTTCAACTGTTGGACCGTTAGTCGATGAAAATGGAGAATACACCAAAGACGAAGTATAAATGAGTAATGCCCTCAATACCTTCTTTGCATCAGTTTTTACAACAGAAGACCTCAGTGATATCCCTACACCATCGCCGATTCAGATTGATAATTCAGATGTTCTAAGCAATATCACCATTACAGAGAGAGAAGTATTGAATTGTTTAGATAAACTCAAGGTAAATAAAACGCCTGGACCTGATACAATCTCGCCTAGAGTTCTAAAGGAAGCTAATAATAATAATAATAATAATATTTATTCAGTCAGCAATTTACAGAGTTGGTACCACATAGTTTGTTACAAATATGGCATGTACCAGCCTTGCATAATTCCAACTAAGGATAGCCCAATAAGGCCGTTAGGCGTATTTCCATTGGGGTCCTTGTGGGATTAGGTTAGCTGGGGAAAAGGGGAGGATAAAGAAATAGATACTTTAGAGAAAGTATTTCTAGGGGGTTATTTTAAGATACCTTACATCCTATAGTAAATATCAGTAATCCGTAATCAGTAATCATTTCAGTTTGGTTTGTCTATCTCTTATGTCGTATTTAGTAGTAGACATAAGCTTGGTGCTCCCTTCTCGCAGCTGTCCGGTTCAGGTGTTCCTTCAGGCTACGTCTGAAGGAATACAGTGTTCTCTTTTCACGGAGAGGATGAGCTCTCCAAACCACTGACATCACTATTCAATAAATCCTTGCAGTCTGGAACTATGCCTGATCAGTGGAAGATAGCCAACGTAACACCGATATTAAAAAAAGGCAGCAAATCCCTACCCAGTAACTATCGTCCAATTAGCTTAACCTCAGTTGTATGTAAAATGCTAGAAACGGTCATAAGAGACAGACTCGTAAATCACTTAGAGGAAAATAACATACTTAAAGATACTCAACACGGCTTTCGTAAAAAACGTTCCTGTTTAACAAACCTCTTAGACTTCTTCCACGATATCCTCAACCTCTACGATGAGAGTAAAGCTGTAGATATTATATATCTTGATTTTCAAAAGGCCATTGACAAAGTTCCCCACAAACGTTTACTGCTAAAACTAAAAGTGCATGGAATACAAGACGGTGTGTTGAAATGGATAGAAAATTGGCTCAGCAACAGAAAGCAAAGAGTAGTCATAAACGGTAAGGCATCTAAATGGACCAATGTAAGTAGCGGGGTACCCCAGGGATCGGTACTAGGACCAATTATCTTTCTAATTTACATCAACGACATAGATGAGGGTCTCACCTGTACAATCTCAAAATTTGCTGACGATACAAAAATTGCAAATAGCGTACTCTCAAAAGAACAAGTTGACAATATGCAACACAATCTAGATAAATTGTCACATTGGGCCCAAATTTGGCAAATGAGTTTCAATGCGGATAAATGTAAAGTACTACATATCGGATACCTAAATGAGAAAGCAAACTATTCGATGAATGGCACTCAGCTTAAGAATGTAAACAGAGAAACCGATCTGGGAGTAACAATATCGAGTAACCTAAAACCGAGTCAACAATGTTCAAAAGTTGTTAAGAAGGCAAACAAAATAATTGGCTTTATAGGCAGGTCATTTGAGCATAAATCCAAAGACGTTATCCTAACCCTTTACAATTCCTTAGTCCGCCCTCTTCTGGAATACTGCGTTCAATGCTGGTGCCCTTATTACCAAAAAGACAAACAAGCTAGAACGAGTTCAACGTAGAGTTACCAAAATGATACCTAGCCTAAAGAACAAACCATACGAAGAGCGTCTTAGAGAATTAAATCTATTTCCTTTAACCCAGCGCAGATTAAGAGGTGACTTAATTCAAGTGTTCAAAATCATCAAAGGCATCGACAATATGAACTGTAGTAAGTACTTCACTATCGACCAATCTAATTACACGCGGGGAAACGGTTGCAAAATTATTGGTAAATCTTTTAACTCACACAAGTCTAAGAATTTCTTCTTCAATCGAGTTGTCAACTTGTGGAATGGGCTTCCCCGAGACGTTATAGACTGCAGCACCGTTGATTCATTTAAACTCCGCCTAGACAAATATCTCGCATCAAACCCGCGACTGACTGCGTTTGTAAATGAATAACTATTTTATCCTCCCCTCAGTTACTAACCCATATGTCCCCTACTAACTTCCTAGTCCTGCCACGGACATTAGTTCCAGGGCAGTAGTTCCCTTTCCAATGTTCCCTTACCCACTCTAAACCACTGTTTGGACACTTGATCCTTAGTGTTTTGGAGGACAAGCAGCCTAGAAGGGTCACTAGATCTGTTGTTGCTGGATTTCCTTTGTACTCTTTTGATTCAGGCCCAGCAGCGGGAATCTGAGCTTAAGATTCAGCAGCAGCAGCGGGAAGCTGAGCTTCAGGTTGAGGCTACGAAGTACTGTGCAGACATAGAGCTTGAGAAGTCTCGGGTGGAGTCGACAGGGCAGCGTCTCGGTTCTGGGAATCGAGGTCTTGATCAGCCTTTATAGCACCTTCTTAAGTTAGTCCCTGCATTTACGAGTCGGGCGTCACCGAGTTTTTCTTGCGTTTTGAGAAGAAGTGCCAGGAGCACCAATGGCCCGAGGTTAAGTGGGCAACCCTTGTTTCCTCTAGGTTGGTTGGCAAAGGACTCAAGGCATATGATGCGTTGCCCTTGGAGTCTTGCATCGATTATGAGGTATTGAAGGAAGCTGTTCTGCGGGCGTACGAGTTAAAACCAGAGACATATAGGTTGAAGTTTCGGGGTGTTACGAAGGGTCGTGAGTGCACTTTTCTAGAACATGCCCGGGAACTGTCTGATGCTTTGAGAAATTGGCTGAGGTTAGAGAAGGTGACGACGTTCGAAGAGCTTGAGCAGTTAGTCCTTCTAGAGCAATTTGTTAAATGCACAGGCGGCGACCTGACTTTGAACCTCAAAGAGAAACGTCCTAAAACTCTACAAGAGGCAGCTGAGTTGGCTGACCTGAGATTATCGCTGATTCGTGGGTCAGGTCTGCACAACGGACCGATGCAGTTAACAAGGGCGCAACACTCCACCCCCCCGAGTCAGTGATGCAACATTTAATAACAAAAGCAAGAGCAATGATACTATTTTTAATCACAAACTAAAAACTGTCCCGTTTAAGAAAGGTCAGGGCCCTTCCCCACCTCAGGGGAAGTCCAAGGGTGAAGTAGAGTGTTTTAAGTCTCATAAAAAGGGGCATTTTGCACGTTCCTGCCCTAGTAACCAACCTACAGCAGTCGTGTCTTTGGCTAGCAACATTGGGGTGTCTCTGAGGTCTTCTGCATTTACCCGGGGTGATATGTCAGATGCGGGGGCACAGCCAGTGAAGGAGTGTCCGGAAGGCTCGAAACCTGTCCGCGATGCTTTTTGCGACCATAGAAGGCGTGGCTGCGTGAGTTGGGCTGGTTGCAAGCATGGATTGGAGTTGTTGCGTGATACAGGTGCATCCCAGACTCTGATGAAAAACTTTACAGGCCAACCTATAAACGCGGCACGGGTAGTTGTGGTTCAGGGTATTAATGCTACACGGTCATACCCGTTGGATCGAGTGGAGCTGGAGGTTGATGGTGTGACACGAGAGATAGATGTAGGAATCATAGAGAAACTGCCAGTAGAGGGCGTCGACCTTCTTCTCGGCAACGACTTTGCAGTGCCTACTTCTGAGGTTCCACCCTTAGTCGTTGCCGAGAGGGCGGCCGACGTGAGTAGGGAGGGGCAGGAGTTGGTCGAGAGGTGTCAATTACAGCAGATGGCGTGTGTTGTCACCCGATCTCGTGCATCTAAGGTGTCGTCACAGCCTATTCCTCAGTCTCTAGACCAGCGGAGGAACGGTTGGAAAGAGAAAGCTAAAGTTGGGAGAAGTTTTATGAGTTTTGATCCAGCGGCTCTTCTTGGCGACTCAGTATTAGCACCAATGTTTTGGTCCGGAGTGGCCCCAGAACCTGTCACACTTGGTGAGGAGGTAGGGCGTGAGAAAACTCCGACACAGCACCGTTACACACTCAAGCAAGATAGGATCGAACAGTTCAGTACCGGGGGAGGCCATAAGTTGCTCCGGGAGCACCTAGATAAATTGGCTCCTTCGGATATCTGTCGGCTGCAGCTAGGTGATCCTGAGCTTCATAAGTGTAGTAACGGTGCAATTGAACTACAAAGCCGGGGGACTTCCTTCGTGTGGAGGGCATCTTGTACAGGCGTTTTCTAGATCCCAGACGGAGTTGGGAGGGTGGATCGAGAGTGGTTGACCAGTTGGTAGTGCCTAGTGTGTGCCGTGATAGCCTACTGAGGTTGGCGCATGATGTACCGTTAGCAGGGCATTTGGGTGTATGTAAGACGGTAGCAGCATTGGCGAAATTGTTTTGGTGGCCAGGTGTGAAGGCACATGTGGCGTCATGGGTGGCAATGTGCAGTACCTGCCAGACAGTAGGTAAACCAAACCAGTGTATTCCCAAGGCTCCGTTACACCCTATTCCTGTAATCGGGCCAATATTCAGTAAGGTTATAATCGACATGGTTGGCCCTCTACCCCCTACTAGTGCAGGCAACAAGTACCTCCTCACAATCATGGATGTTGCCACTCGTTATCCGGATGCATACCTCATGCGAAATGGTACTGCTAAGACTGTTGTTCGTAACTTGCTATTGTACTGTTCTAGGTACGGGTACCCGCAGGAATTGCAGTCAGACCAAGGGTCCAACTTTACTTCCAACCTTTTCAAACAGACCATGCAGCAGCACGGTATCAGTACAGTTGTCTCTTCAGCCTATCACCCAGAGAGTCAAGAGGTGTTGGAGAGGTGGCACTCGACTCTGAAAAGCATGCTGCATTGTTACTGTGTTGAGAATGGCAAGGATTGGGATCTTGGGTTGCCCTATGTATTATTCGCTGCTCGGGAGGTACCTGGTGAAAGCCTAGGGTTCAGTCCCAATGAGTTAGTCTTCGGCCATCAGGTCAGAGGCCCCCTCAACATGGTTAGAGAAATCTGGGAGGGCACAGCAAAACCATGTTCCATGTTAAAGTATGTCCTCGAGAGCAGAGAGAGAATGCTGAGCAGCCTAGAGTTGGCAGGTAGGAATTTGGTAGGGTCGCAAGCACTTATGAAGAACAGGTACGATGAGAAGACAAAACTCCGGGAGTTTAAGGTGGGGCAGGAGGTGTTGATTCTGTTACCTCTGCCAGGTCATCCATTGTCTGCCAAGTACGCTGGTCCTTATAAGGTGGTAAAAAAGATCTCTGACCTAGACTATCTTGTGGCTACTCCAGATAGGCGTAAAAAGAATCAGCTGTGCCATGTGAATCTGGTGAAAGAGTTTGTGAGGCGCCCCCCTGAGCCTCTCGCTGTCCCTGTGTTGACCTGCAGCGGTCATGGTGGAGAAGGAGTGAGGGACAGTGAAGCCCAGGTGGAGGATAACTGGGAGTGTCAGGTCTCTGCTGACCAGTGGGCGGGGAACTCCAGACAGGTGGCTGACGATGCTCTAGTGCACCTGCCTGAGCAACAGCGTGCAGCCGTGCAGCACCTGTTTGCTTCATACCCCACTGTGTTTGCAGAGCATCCAGGCCTCACAGCTCGAGTGGTGCATGACGTGGACGTGGGAGATCACCCCCCCTTTAAATCAGTACCCTACAGAATTCCACCCATTAAACTCCCAGCCCTCAGAGCGGAGTTAGAGTATATGTTAGAACGGGGGCTGATTGAGAAGGGGGCAGTTAGGTGGACATCTCCTGTCACTCTGCAGCCCAAGCCTGACGGGAAGGTTCGCTTCTGCATTGACTTTCGGAGATTGAACGAGCTGACTCCCACCAATGCTTATCCCCTTCCCCGTGTTGACGATAGTGTAGACAAGATTGGTAAGGCACAGTTTCTAACTAAGGTAGACCTAGTGAAAGGCTACTGGCAGGTGCCCTTGTCTGAGCGGGCGAAGGGGGTATGCGGGTTTGTGGTTGATAGGAACACCTACCGTGGCAATGTGATGCCGTATGGCCTTAATAATGCCCCAGCAACCTTCCAGACTCTTATGAATGAGTTAGTAGCTGACATCCCTAACTGCACTGTCTACCTAGATGACGTTATAATCTACGATGACAACTTTGAGAGTCACTGTGAGCACATAGAAGCCTTGTTTCGGAAGCTCAGTGAGGCCAGCTTGGTGGTCAATCTGGGCAAGTGCGACTTTGTCCGGGCAACTGTGCAGTATCTTGGGTTTGTGGTCGGGTTAGGCCAGGTGTGCCCCCCCCCCAAAAACAAGATACAGGCTATTAACCAGTTCCCCAGGCCGTCCACCAAGTGGCAGATCATGAGATTTTTGGGCATGATCGGTTACTATCGCCGCTTCATTCGGGGTTATTCTACTGTGTTAGCTCCTCTGACAGATTTACTAGCAAAATAGAAAAAGTTCAAGTGGGCACCTGAATGTGAAAGGGATTTTTCGCTGGTCAAGCACCTACTATGCACTCACCCCATCCTCAAGGCCCCTGACTTTGAAAGACCATTCCAGCTGGCAACAGATGCCAGCGGTGTAGGGGCTGGTGCCGTCTTAATGCAAACAGACGAGGAAGGTTTGGAGCATCCAGTCAGTTTCTTTTCCAAGAAGTTTAATTCCGCTCAGAAAAACTACTCTGTCGTGGAGAAAGAACTGCTGGCAATAGTGTTGGCGCTCAGGCACTTTGAAGTATATGTTCCTGCCTACGGGCCAGTCGTGGTGATTTACACCGACCACCACCCTCTTAAATTTCTGAACCAATTCCACAACCAGAATATGAGGCTGACACGTTGGTCACTCATGTTCCAAGAATACAATCTAGACATTCGCCATATTGCCGGTTGTGAGAATGTGATTGCAGACTGTTTGTCGAGGGTGGAGGATCCGGCGTAGACCACCACAGGTGTGTGGGTTTGAGTGGAGAAAAACCAGGCTTGCCCCTGTAGAGCAGCCGTCAAAAACAACATTAAAATTAAATCAAAAATCATATAAAAACTCTTTCTTTTTTATAGTTAATTGTAAGTTGCCAATGTTATAGCTAAAGTTCTAAGTTGAACCTGTCTTTCACTTAGTAGGCTGGGCTCTGTGAAGCTCACTTAGGGAGCATAGCAGGCTAAAATTATACTATTGCGTTTGGAAGGGGTTATAAGATTTTCTTTATGCTAATATGTTGTTTTATTTAAGATTGAGCTTTGCATTTCATTTCTGGTGGAGTGGCTAGGTGTGGCGGGTCTTGTCGGCATTCTGCCTTGTCAGATATGGTGCTCGCCTAATGTTGAGCGTCCCATATCTTGGGCGGGTGTGACGTCTACCAGCGTTGGCAGAATCGCCTCTCGTTAGCCACTAGCGCTTGCCAAGGACATCGCTAGGCTACGAGCCTGTCTTGCTCTACCCCAGTTCCTTACCTCGAGTATCCCAGCTAGACATTATTAATCGAGTAGACACTTGTTAGTATTTAATATAAACTCTTTGATATGTGCGCATTATTATTCACAGCATTTATTAGTCTAGGTTGTTGCTGAGCCGCACAACCCTAGCAGACTGTTTCGTTGATGAGGAAGTACTTCTTTTAGTGTCGAGCATTGCTACCGTTGCGCATTTATAGTATTCTCGTGTCAGTTAACATTATATGTCCTACCTTTTAGTGTATTCGATTTACATGTGTGGTGTCCTGCCTCCTGCATTTATATAGTTTAAGATACGAGCATCTTATGAGCATCAGACTTTCTTCAGAAGTTTCCAGGTCTATGCTGTAGGACTATACTTCACTTTCTTTCAGATAGGAGTGAAGAGTTTATTGTTGTTTAGAGTAACTGTATTGAAGCATCTTTTTATTGTATTAAATCTTGCAGTGATTTAATTGATCTTTCCATAGATTCCTTTTTATGCATTTTAACGTAACTTGCATCTTGTTTGTTATCAGGCTATACCAGTGTGGGTTAGCCTGAAGTAGAGTACATTATTTTATGCCCAGTTAAGGATACCCCACTATCGCAGATTAACTCTGGAGGGTATAGGTGTTTTTGTTCGCCGTCATATAAGTTCGAGAGTTTGGATCTAGCGTACCGTTGTTGCAGTGCCCTATTACTAGTCCAATCATCAAGTGCCCTTGTTTTATTCGTAGTCCCGGTCGTAACACTAAGGAGACCAGAAAAATACAACTATCCCCCTTTAACTCCCTCTGTACCGGCGATGTAGCTTCTTAATTTTATTCAAGTTACTTTAGACGATTTTATGAAGCTTGAGGTAGGGTATGTGGTAGCTAAAATAATTAATTGAGATATAGCCTTTTAATGGGTAGATGTCTTTCCTAAGCTGAATACAATCGCCTAATCATTGTTATTTTTATCATTAGGGAGTGTTCAGGTATTTATGACCACGACTTTAACCCTTTCCTGGCGGGATACATTCTTAAACGCCATGGCAATTTACAGGCTTTTAAAGCCTCTAAAAGCCTGTAAAATCGAGTGCAAGGGAGCAGGAGCACGACAGGCCCCACATCCATCTCCCAGCCACGCGGCCGTGGCACTGAAGGCTCTGAGTCAGAGTCTCGTGAGATATACAGTGCTGCCAAAGGCAAATGTAGCGAGACATTAGCGAGAATTGCTCATTTTAGCGAATGTCTATGGTAGCGCTGCGGGTGAACACCGCGAGCTACGAAGCTCATTTTGGTGTAATTTTGAAGCCATTATCTTGTAGTTTTGGGCTGAATACATTTAATTTCATTCAGACATTTGCATAATCAAACAGGAACGCCTAAATGAGCACTAATATGGCAGAAATAGGCGGAAATATTCCCACAGAGAGTGTGTTAAGATAATACAAAGAATCATGAACACATAAACAATTACATAAACAATTACACAAATAAAAACATACATAAAACATTAAATTTATAATATAAAAAAAAGTATATAATACAAATAATAATTATAATAATGGTGATGTATGATTATGTAAACATGGTGCTCACTGAAAATCTACGACTTAGTGTACTCAACCCAGATACAGTTAGTGTGATCTGTAGCTGCTGTTTGATATACATAAATGAGCTATGTAAGGAAAAATTAATATGAATGTGAATACTTATACATGCATAATTTGTTAAAGATAATTGACGATTTTGCCTGTATACTTGGATCAGGCACTTTCTCACAACAACCTTCGTATGAATATGCTGTTTAGGCTTTTAAAGGGGGTGACCTGCTTCTTTTCTCTCCTTTGTTCTCTTTCTTGGTTGCATCCATTCGGCCCCATTCAGCCTACTGTTTTAAGACATTTATCCCCATCCGGATGTCGATTTTTCCCTGGCGAGCAATAGCAAGCCAGCATTTTATGGAAAAATCTGGCTTCGCCGGGGACATTTTTTTATCGAAAAATGCATAAATTTAGCCAGCTGTCTAACTCATTATCCAAAATAATGTGGCTCGCTGTCACTCGCCAGGTATATATCGACACCTGGATGGGGATAAACGCCTTAATACAGTAGGCTCTCTCTCATAATGTCTAACTCTATTTCTTTCCATTTTACTATTTCTCAATTTATCTTAACTACTCACCTCCTCCCTTACACCATCATCATCATCATCTCTCTCTCTCTCTCTCTCTCTCTCTCTCTCTCTCTCTCTCTCTCTCTCTCTCTCTCTCTCTCTCATTAGCTTAACTTCCGTTATTGTAAAACTATTAGAATCAATTATAAGAGACGAACTTGTACTTTTCATAGAGAATAATAATCTTATTAATAATAGTCAACACGGCTTCAGAGCAAAAAAATCATGCCTAACGAACCTTATCGAATTTTATGACAACCTATTTAAGATTAATGATTTTACCAAAAGTCTTGATATAGTGTACTTGGACTTCCAGAAGGCCTTCGACAAGGTCCCTCATAATAAATTACTTCAGAAGGTCGAGAATCTAGGAATACAAGGCAACACACTTAATTGGATAAGGAATTGGTTAAGCGAAAGCAAACAAAGAGTAATTATTAATGGAGTGGAATCAGAATGGACTCCGGTGACTAGTGGAGTCCCACAGGGTTCAGTTCTGGGCCCATTATTATTCATAATATATATTAATGATTTAGACAATGGCATTAATAACATAATTTCCAAATTCGCCGATGACACTAAAATAGGAAATGCAATAATATCAGAAAGCGATAGAAGTAGCCTGCAATCAGATTTAAACAAGATATCAGAGTGGTCAGAAAATTGGCAGATGCCCTTTAACGTAAACAAATGCCTGATACTACAAATAGGCTCCCGAAACAACAAATACGAATACCATATGAATGGAGAAAAGATAAAGAGCGTATCACAGATAAAAGACCTAGGAGTGCTTATCAATGAAAATCTAAAATCTACAAGCCAATGCACCTCAGCATCTAACAAAGCAAATAGAGCGCTAGGTTTCATTAAAAGAAATTTTCATTGTCATAGTAAAGACATAGTTGTACCACTATATAAAAGTATTGTGAGGCCACATCTGGAGTATGCTGTGCAGTTTTGGTCTCCCTACTTAAAAAAAGACAGAGAAACTAGAATCCGTTCAGCGTAGAGCAACAAAGTTAATCCCTTCCCTTAGAAATAAGCCATACAATGAGAGATTAAGAGAACTCGACCTGTTTTCGCTTAAGAAACGGAGAATAAGGGGACAGCTGATAGTGTTTTAAGATACTAAAAGGCTTTAGTAACGTAAATTCTAATAATCTATTTAAGATAGCCAAAGAAGGTTCCACAAGAGGAAACAAATTAAAACTACCAGGCAGGAAAGCAAACCTAGACATAACTAAAAATTTCTTCACCCACAGTATTATTAATGAGTGGAATAAGCTCCCTAATGAAGTTATTGACAGTGACTCGATATACACATTTAAAAAAAGGTTAGACACATATCACAGAAAAGTTGGTCTGCAGTAGAAGCTGATCACTGATAAGAGAACCTGGCGGAAATGAAAACGTTTTCAGTTGAAGAGAAATAAAAAAAAAAAAAAAAAAAATAACTATACTATAAATTCCTTCAGGCGATTTCCATGCCCTGCAAGGTTATTCACTTCTAACTATTTTCATGTACGGCATATTGCCGGAGGGAGCGGAGGGTGGGGAGAGAGCCTTCATCTTTGCTATCCTTTCCTTCCACTTTCTCTTAGGGTTGCTATCTCTATTAGGATTAAGTCCTGGTCACCTCGTAGGGATCGTAAGATCTGTGTGGCCAGTGTGTCTATGTAAATCTATGTAAATCTCTCTCAATGTCTAACTTTATTTCTTTCCATTTTACTTGTTTTCAATTTATCTGATTTACTCCCCTCCTACCTTACACCATCGTCTCTCTCTCTCTCTCTCTCTCTCTCTCTCTCTCTCTATCTCTCGTAATTTTTCCACCGTATAACCCTTTCCCCTCTCTCGCTCTAACTTATATCTCTTTTTCCCCTTCCTAGAAATTTGCTCAATATTTGGTGCTCTCAATTTCTATTTGGTTATATACAATTTATTTGGCAGGACAGGAGTCATATCGCTCACATATATAGATGGTCCCATTCCAGTTAAGGGGGGGTCACCGGCTTTTTAGATTTTTCTCTCCTTTTTTCTCTTTCCCTGGCTTGTATCCATCCAGGTGTCGATTTCTTCCTGGCGAGCGATAGCGAGCCAGCATTGTATGGAGAATTTCTGGCTTCGCCAGAGACATGTTTCTATCGAAAAATGTACACATTTATAGCTTGCTGTCAACACAAAATATATATATATATATATGCTGGCGAGGAAAATATTGACACCTGGATGGGGGTAAACGTCTTAAAACAGTAGGCTGAATGGGTCCGAATGGATACAAGCCAAAGAGAGAGGGAGTGAAAGAGAAAAAAAGCAAGGTGGGCTCCCTTAATCCACCCACATTTCTATTCCAGTTTGATTATATTAGGTTTGGTTAAGTTGCATTAGGGTTGTTATGTTGTATGCTGGCTTAGTGCGTGTCCTAGGTTCGAGTCCTTGGAGTACCACGTGTATTTATTACTTTCATTGATTTCATTAGTTATGTTTATTTGTAAATTAATTGGTGAAAGCAAATATGAACTAGTTAAGGGGAGGTATTTAGTTTATTCCCTAAACCTCCATCAAGCTTAAAATGAAACCCCCTTGACCCCCTTTCAAGATAAATGTGTACATTTTTCGGTAGAAAAAATTCCCGGCCGAAGGCCGGTTCCTCTTAAATTACAGGCTCGCTATCGCTCGCCAGGAAAAAATGTACACCTAAATGGTACGAAAGGTCTTAAAATTGACAGAAATCGGGCGAACGTTCTTAAAATCGCCAAACTAATGTGGCAAACGTCTTAAAAGCTCAAAAGCAATGGGGCTAAACATGAGGGAGAAAGAGGTAAAGAAAAAAATCCCTCGAGTGGAGACCTCCCCTTAAAGTAAGGTCAATGTTAAGATTTAGGTTACAATTAATGATAAGTATAATAATAATGTATACACCACTATTGTCCAACACCATATGCACCACAGACACTTTAGACTTGCGGGCGCCTCTGGCACCCAGGCCTGTGGAGGCAGCAAGTCCTTCAGTTCACACCAGACTCTCACAGAACCAACTAGCGTCTCGGCGCTCCTGTACTCAACCCTAGCCAATAAAGGATTGAAGAGTACTGGTGTTATATCTCCATTCATCTTTATTATATGGCGCAGTGTATATCAGTATCTGAACCTACATGGAGAACCTGCACTACCTAGCTGAGGCTGCAGCGGCTGTGGAAGCCGGCTTGCCGCCATGCGGTCCCCACCCGGCTACATCTACCTCCCAACCGGTCGAGCCTTCATTACCCGATGCCCTGTCTCCATACCCATCCATCGTCTACTTGAATGAAAGGATCGACGCCCTCCAATCGAGTATCGCCACCTTTCTACAGCATCACCAGGACCAGCAGCATCTACAACATCGCCCCGCGACAGCTCCACCACCGCCCCGCCAGGATCTCCAGCCCCACCAGCCTCTACAACATCAGCCCCAGGCCAGTAATGTTACCCACCAGGCTGACCCATCCTTTGCCTCACACCCCACCAGTGATACACTTATTCATCCCTCTACACAGACACCCACACCTCATACATCTCCCCATGTCTCAGTGCCCTACCATATGCCAGTTACCCATGTCTCAGTGCCCCACCATATGCCAGCTACCCATGTCTCAGTGCCCCACCATATGCCAGCTACCCATGTCTCAGTGCCCCACCATATGCCAGTTGCCCATGTCTCAGTGCCCCACCATGTGCCAGTTATTCCCCACATGTCTTTATTACATAATATGAACATGACTAATCCCTTTACCCACCCTCTCAAGAGCGAACATCCCACACCCTCCCCAACTGACGGCCAGGCCCACACTGGTGTCGGTAGCGACGGTCGGTATTACGGCGGCCATTATGCCCCCCCTGGCTATCGTACGGCTGGCACCAACCCTCACGGCGCAGCCCCTTCTGCGCATGACATCATCATACCACCACCTCCACCTCCACCACCACCACCACCTCAAGTCCCTTCCTACCCAGCCCAGCCACGCCCCGCCCCGCCCCGCCGGGCTGCCCCTACGCGGCCCCAGGCCGCTTTACATATGCCGGGACACGCCCTACGCAAATTCTGGGCTGATTGGGAGGTCTACAAGCGGCTCGTCCTTCTACCACCTCACGAGGCTACCATCGAGCTCTACCAGACGTGCGACCCCGCCCTTCAGAGCGCCATATTTGCTCACAATCAGGCGTTCTCCTCATTGCCAGAAATCGACCTAGCAACTCTCATCACACAACTCGTCCACCGACAACGGAACCGCGCAGCCGCTCGCCACCACTTCCGGTCTCTTCTCCAACAACCTACTGAACAGATCCGGGACTACGTCACACGTATTACGGAGGCCACTTTGGACTGTGGCTTTACCTGCCCCTGTTGCCACACTGATGTCTCTGACGAGCACATACGGGACCAAGTGACTATCGGGATTAGTGATTCGTCCCTTCAGCAAGATGTTTTAACTAAAGACCGCACCCTACCTACCTTACAAGATGTTATCAACTACTGTGTGGGGTTCGAATCTGCGGCACTCGATCAGACGGCAATGCAACCGGGGGTACATGCTGTGAAATCACCATACCAGCGTCTCAAGAGTACTTACCCACGCCCCGCCCCTATCCAGCCCCCCGCCCAACCTACTCAGCCCCCGTCGTGGTGTTATATCTCCATTCATCTTTATTATAATAAGTTATGTTTATTTCTCTACCGAAAAATGTATATATTATTTTAGCTTCAATGGGTCTCTGGGACATTTATTCTTTAGCTTAAATGGCAATATGCCTTCTTTTATTTTTATTTTGAGCGTGAATGGGGTTTAGGTGACAATCAAAAAATAAAACTGGACAATTTTCATTTTACGCTCTACTGTCATAACAATTTCAGCTAACGACTTGCACTTCACTGATCTTAACCCTTTCTGTACCAGTGCCGTCCTTTTAACTTTATTCTGGATAGTACTAGACGATTATGTTCAGTTTAAAAAGGGCCTCCACCAATTAACAGGCTTCGAATTATTTCACTTAACCCTTTTTACTACAACATATCCTTTTTAAGCTGCACAAAACGTTTAAATATAGCTGAAATATAATACAAAATACGTCACCGGCACAGTAGGGATTAAATGGCAACATGTTATCACTAGATACTGAACAAAAAATAGTGTAAGTTATATAAAACAGAAATAACACACATTTGAAATGGGTACACATTTTTTAAAACAACCATGCACACACACACACATACATATTCTGTGTATATATATATATATATATATATATATATATATATATTGTGACGCATGTCGAGTATGAGCATGCTGTACAGAACGCCCAGTCAGGCCCCACTCTCGCTAGGATCGTCAGGGCAGGAACTTTGGCTGTAGTCTGTGTAGAGTTTCCTAACTCAGTTTATGTGAACCGTTGTACTATAAGTATTATCATTATGTATTTTGTTTTCTTCTAAGTCAACGAGTTCTATTTTATATCATTAGATATAAGTATTGTGTGTGGGACTTGTATACAATGATGAGAGAGAGAGTTACGTAACGACGGCCAGTGAGCGCGCCACGAGGTGTGTAGGCCTAACTCCCTCCTCCCTTCCTCCCTTTCAGCGCGTGGGAAGTTCTTTGTCAATCCCAGATTGAGAGAATATGACGTCATGATTGCCAGTGGGCGGTCCTTAAGTAGTTTGAGATATGCCGCTAGAGGGCCGAGTATAAAAAGAGAGGTTTTTGCCACCATGCTTTAGAACTCATCAGGCAAAGCGACCTCTCATATCCCTTGCAACTATCGATATTCTTCCGACTGATGTGAACTTTCTCTACTCTCTGAACAGCCTATTTTCTTCTCTTCTCGTCCCTTTTTAACCAATGACCCCTTTGGTGCAGATTTAGTCAGCCAAAGTATTATCGCTTGAGTTCTCACGAGATAAGTGCCTGTTAGATAGCCTATTTTTGGAAGGGTTAACTAGAATAGGATTGATTGATGTTTGTTGCACTCGTATATGTATTTCCCTGTGTACTATTATTCATGTTCCTGTTTTCTGCTGGTTTAGGTAATGCTAGACTGGGATAGGGTTCCTCGAGTTGTGATTTCCTATGAGTGCTAGGTTGGTTGAACCAGCACAATTGCAACGGAGACGTGGGAAGCCTAGGGGGTCTTTTTGATTGTGTACCGTGGGAGTTTAGCACTGTGTTGCGAGTGAGGGCTTTTGCCTGTGCCACCCAACACTGTGCTATCTCATTTGCTTGACTTTGAGAGGATCGCCAGGAGAGAACCAGATACTAGTGATCTGGATCTCTCAAGAGAGCATCCCGTCAATTACCGTAATTTGGCCGCACAGTCTTAAGGACCTCGCTAGGCTACGAGCCGCTTGCTCAGCCATTGTCTCTTAACCTTAGATATCCCAGCTAGACTTTGCTCGACCAGCAGATACAGCATAGTATTGAAGCTTCTCCTTATGTATATTATTGTTTAAGCACTATTGATTTCATGTGTGGCACGCTTAGCTACTTCAGAGATTAGTGGCCCACGAGCACAATCTTAGTAGGCTATTGCTAGTGCATTGTCGGAGTACTTCTTCTTAATGTTTGCCATATCCTATTGCTTATTCTTATAATTCTTCTTATGTCAATTTAAAGCCTTTAATTACCAGTGAGTTATTCATTAAATTGCTGTTCAAATCCGATACTTACTTCTTATGAGTATTCGAGAAGCATCTAACTTATCAGAAGATTCCTTGCTTGATGCTCGAGGACTATTGTTTAACGTAACGTAATAGTGCCGATCCGAAGTAGAGGGTGGAGGACTTCTTAAGTTCTTAGTTCAAGGGTGGATTACTTCGGCTTCGGCCAACACTATTCTTTAGTGTTGTAGTACTTTCTTCTTTGTTTGATTGTTGACCAGACTAGATAACTCCCGTCTTGTTATTAGTCTGTTGTGTGAAACGCTAGTACCGAGTTCTTGTATACCCCGTTATAGCAGATAGAACTCTGGAGGGTAGTGGCGTTTTTTGTTCGGCTGGCAGTACTCTGGGGTTGGGATCGTGTGTTTCCGTTGTGGCAGCGAGCCATACTCGAGTCCTGTGTAAGAGCCCTAGTGTACCCGAGTGCCCGGTCGTAACAATATATATATATATATATATGTGCTGGGTGATTAAATCAATGCGTACCCATTTCAGATGTGTGTTATTTATCTTTTATATAACTTACACTTTTCTTCTTTTCAGTATCTAGTGATAGGAAGTTGCCATTTAACCCTTACTGTACCGGCGACGTCTATTTTAATTATATATATATATATATATATATATATATACATATATATATATATATTTATTTATTCTGTTATATACAACTTAACACAACAACACAACAATAACTCCAAAGAGGTCGGATCAGATAATGTTAACTCTTTCAGTACGATGAATAGCGTGTTTTTCGGCTTATTCTGGTTACCATTAGACGATTTTCTTCAGCTTATCGTTCACCTCTAGGACTCAAAAGGGGCAACACATCTCAATAAACCATCTATATAAAATGGTTCTTTCTTAACTGCATAGAATCATTTAAGATTAGCCAGATTAATTAAGAAGTAAACACAAAATACATCATTGTGCTGAAGGGATTAATGTTATTGAATTGTCATACTAATCTAAGAAAAAACTATAGTATTTTCATTATACTTTTGAGAGGAATCTTGACCACTAAGTTATATATATATATATATATATATATATATATATATATATATATATATATATATTAAAAAGGACTAGAGAAATCAAAATAATATTCATGCCAATTAGATAAAGTCAACCCATTTGCTCTAGACCTTGTTGAGTTACAGAGCGTATTGATCATAGTGTCTGGCCTAATCTTAGTAAATAGATTGTAGACTATAATTTTCAAAGCAATATCTGGACAAAGTATACGTGTGACTCTTCTTGCACTGGGCTTTACATAATTGACTCAGCCTCTAAGCAAATATCACCCGATATATATATATATATATATATATATATATATATATATAGAGAGAGAGAGAGAGAGAGAGAGAGAGAGAGAGAGAGAGAGAGAGAGAGAGAGAGAGAGAGAATGACTAAGAAGGTGTACGAGAACGAGGTGGAAGGACACAAAGAGGGAGATGTAGACCGAAAGAGAGGTGGAAGGATGGAGTGAAGTATATGGATGAAGGCGGTGCTGGTTAGGAGGAGGGGCATCGACTGACTGGTGACAGAGGTGCATGGGGGCGGTTCGTTCGTGGCCACCCCTTCAGGGATCACGGCGTCAAGCAATAGATATAGAAAGATAGAAAGAGAGAGACGGACAGACAGACAGACACAGACAGACAATATATATATATATATATATATATATATATATATATATATATATATACGGTATATATATATATATATATATATATATATATATATATAACAAGATCCCTCACCTGGTTTCGAACCTGGGTGATTTAATTACATAGTTAAGCGAAACTAGCTCAGCCTTCTGACCTACATCGAACAACCTCTCTCTCTCTCTCACTTGCCCCAATATACACTTAATCTCACAATCTGATTCCCTCGCTCACTCTTGCTCTCTTTTATTTTCTTTAAAACGAGAGAGAGAGAGAGAGAGAGAGAGAGAAGAGAGAGAGAGAGAGAGAGAGAAAATAGAGATATGCACTTTCTTAATTATAATATTAAATATTAATACTTAATTGACAAAGTTGATGTTGCAATACTCTTTTCTAGCAATGACTTCAAGAAAACTGATGTCACAGAGTTTCTTTTTTTGTCAGTGTCTACCATGATGCGGTCTCATTTTGTTGGTGAGCTCCTCTAGTTATGGTTTTATGTTGATAGGTGATGGGGATAAAGTAGGTTTCTTGCTTTAGTTTCCATCGTCCCTATACCCAATAATCCTTGTTCACAGAGGTAGGTTAACCCCTTATGTACCGGTGACGTATTTTTATTCTTTTTCCTACTATATTTAGACTATTTTCAGCAGTTTAATTAAGAAGGATCTGTGGAAGTAAAAGGGTTAAAGTAGATAGTGTTGAATGCCCCTTTTAAGCTGAATAAAGTCGTCTAATAGTAGCCAGAATAAAGTTAAAAGGACGTCGCGGTACAGAAGGGGTTAAGGAAAAGGGAGGAGAGGCTTCTTTGCTTCTCGATTCGAAATGGTTTATCCTTGATTGTACAACTCATCTTCCTCACGTACACTCGCTCTCCCAAACAGTCTATCTGGCAGTCAAGTATAAATCTGACTGTAGCTAAAATTAATATAATAATAAGCCACCCACAACATTAAGCTTAAAGACAAGCAAAGTTAGACTATTCACCCTGAACTCCATTCAACCCAACTCCTCTCATTCACCCACTAACCCACATTCACAAACATACATTCACCCACTAACCCACATTCACAAACATACATTCACCCGCTAACCCACATTCACAAACATACATTCACCCGCTAACCCACATTCACAAACATACATTCACCCGCTAACCCACATTCACAAACATACATTCACCCGCTAACCCACATTCACAAACATACATTCACCCACTAACCCACATTCACAAACATACATTCACCCACTAACCCACATTCACAAACATACATTCACCCGCTAACCCACATTCACAAACATACATTCACCCGCTAACCCACATTCACAAACATACATTCACCCACTAACCCACATTCACAAACATACATTCACCCGCTAACCCACATTCACAACCATACATTCACCCACTAACCCACATTCACAAACATACATTCACCCACTAACCCACATTCACAAACATACATTCACCCGCTAACCCACATTCACAAACATACATTCACCCACTAACCCACATTCACAAACATACATTCACCCGCTAACCCACATTCACAAACATACATTCACCCACTAACCCACATTCACAAACATACATTCACCCACTAACCCACATTCACAAACATACATTCACCCGCTAACCCACATTCACAAACATACATTCACCCACTAACCCACATTCACAAACATACATTCACCCGCTAACCCACATTCACAAACATACATTCACCCGCTAACCCACATTCACAAACATACATTCACCCGCTAACCCACATTCACAAACATACATTCACCCACTAACCCACATTCACAAACATACATTCACCCACTAACCCACATTCACAAACATACATTCACCCGCTAACCCACATTCACAAACATACATTCACCCGCTAACCCACATTCACAAACATACATTCACCCGCTAACCCACATTCACAAACATACATTCACCCACTAACCCACATTCACAAACATACATTCACCCACTAACCCACATTCACAAACATACATTCACCCGCTAACCCACATTCACAAACATACATTCACCCGCTAACCCACATTCACAAACATACATTCACCCGCTAACCCACATTCACAAACATACATTCACCCACTAACCCACATTCACAAACATACATTCATCCACTAACCCACATTCACAAACATACATTCACCCGCTAACCCACATTCACAAACATACATTCACCCGCTAACCCACATTCACAAACATACATTCACCCGCTAACCCACATTCACAAACATACATTCACCCACTAACCCACATTCACAAACATACATTCAAGGTTATATTTGTAATAATCCACATACAACAACAAAATACATGTACCGGTATACATGTACCGGTATACATGTACCGGTATACATGTACCGGTATACATGTACCGGTATACATGTACCGGTATACATGTACCGGTATACATGTACCGGTATACATGTACCGGTATACATGTACCGGTATACATGTACCGGTATACATGTACCGGTATACAATTTACTGTTAAAGTACATTAATTGGATTCGCCCCATCAAAAACCTCATCACTTACTCAAAAATATGTCTCATCTTTATATCTATATACATTGTTGTTGTATCAATGTATTATATTATTTACTATTATAATTTACATTGTATTTTGGGTTATAGGTTGTGGAATGAAAGAGGGTAATTTATAAAAACATGAATTTCCCACAATATATGAACATATATGGGCAATTTTGGGTTTTAGGTCATATAGTGAGAACGGGTAATGAGTAAATAAGTACAGTATATATTATAATGACAATGTTACTTCTTCCACTCAGAGAGAGAGAGAGAGAGAGAGAGAGAGAGAGAGAGAGAGAGAGAGAGAGAGAGAGAGAGAGAGAGACGTGTTTGTTTAGAAAGAGGTAAAGTATGTAATCACTAATCTTGATGAGGGGCGATGTGGACTTTACTCTTGTTGAGAGAGAGAGAGAGAGAGAGAGTAGGTGTGTGTGTGTGTGTGTGTGTGTGAGTGTGTGTGTGAGTGTGTGTGTGTATGTGTATGGGTATGTGTGTGTGTGTGTGTGTGTGTGTGTGTGTGTGTGAATAAAACTGTCAATAGTGTCCATTTACTATTCCATTGGCTCTTAGCACTGTAAGCCGAATAGCCGTGAGCGTCAGTCACACTGGATTGACTTTAGGACAAGCCCGAATGACGTCAGAGAGAGAGAGAGAGAGAGAGATTAATTTGTAGATGTTACTATCGGCAATCTTGTAACTTAAACTGTTTAGATGCAAAAGTACGTTTAAATCTGCGATACACAAATATATAGATTAAGAATAGATAGATTAAGAATAGATAGATAGATTAAGAATAGATACTGTTGTTGTTGTTGTTGTTGCTGTTCCTCAGGCTGTCTGGCCGAGCAGCCCCAAGGTCCCAGGCAAGGCCAAGGCCATAACCGAGCGCCCCCACAGAACCCTCCCAGCTTACCACTAATAATGCCCAGGTGACCGAAGCCACTCAAAGCGGGGAGCTAAGGAGGGTGCGGAAACGCCCGGGAAACAGAAGCCCCACCCAAGGCCCTGTGCCCCTCAGCAATTATAAAGGGAAAGTTGAGGGGCAAAGGAAAAATGTGACGCTTTGGCTCCCAATCTGCCAGGGTTGGCAGTAGGGAGGTCAATCCACGGAAAAGACGCCGTCACTTGAGATCTAGAAAATATATAAGTAAAAGGAACAGTCAGAGTAAGCTATGGGTAT
>JBAKBP010023550.1:0-36746 GCA_037953745.1 Lithodes maja
CACACACTCCATCTGTTCCTGGTGCTTTCCCCAACTTCACTCTTTTCATGGCTTCCCACACTTCTGACCTCCTGATCCCCACCTCCTCCTCCACTACTTCTCTTCTTCTCCCTCCCATACCATATCCAGCTATGTTTGCTGGCTCTTCATTCCTTTCATTTAGCAACTCACTGAAGTACTCCCCTCCATCTTTCAACTCTCTCTTGCTTCTCGGCTAGCATTCTCCCATTCTTATCTTTCACACCCTTACTGTTTCCCTTGCTACCTTCCCTAACTTTCTTGACTTCTTTCCAGAACAGTTTCTTACTCTCCCTCCATTTTACACTCAGATTCCTTCCAAATTCCTCATCTACTCTTCTCTTACTTTCCTTCACTACTCTCTTCACCACCCTCTTACTCTCCACGTACCTCGCTCGTTTCTGTCTCTCGGAATCTTCATTCCCTCTACTACCCAACCACTCTCTATATGCTTTCTTCTTTTCTTCCACAGCTATTCTTACCTCTTCTGTCCACCATGCTGTACCTTTCACTCCCCTCCCTCTTCTCCTCACTCCACACACCTCCTCACATGCTGCACAGATCTCATCCTTAAACACCTTGCTCATCTCCTCCACTTCCTCCATAACTTCCAGGTCGAACCCACCTAGTCGTCTTTCCACTGCTCTCCTGTACTCCTCCCTGACTTCCTCCTCCTGCAACCTCTCCACCCTCCTCACCATTCCACCCTCCTCTCGCCTCCCTCCCGCTCTCCTCACCCACTTCTTTTGTATCCTAACCTTAGCTACCACTACATAATGATCAGACAGACCCCCTCCAATACCCCTATACCTAGCATCCATCACAGATTTCTTCATTCGTTCATCCACACATACATAATCAATCAATGACTTTCGTTCCACCACTGTCTTATCCTTCATCGTCAACATCCGTTTCCACGTGTACCTGTGGATCATAATAATAATAATTACATTTATTCTCTTGCGACCCCGAAGTGGTTATTAGAGTACAATAAGGTAATACAAAATATATTTTACATGACAACCACATTAATAATCACAAAATATCGGTTTTCCTCAAAATATGGCACAATATCTTTTATAAACCTTGCTGATTCGGCCAATGCTGTTTGTTATCAGTATAAACTTAATCACCTAGTTTTATAACATTCCCTTGAGAGTAATAGCATTTCTTAAGCAAAAGTATGGTAAATAAACTGTCTGTGAGGGTATTAAGTATTATAATTTACTGACTGTGAGGATAAGTACATGTACAGTAACTGAAAAATCAACTTTTATCAAAATGTGACAATAACTTTTATTAATTTGACTAAATTTAGCAACTGCTGTTTATTTTTAAATATGAAATAAATCACCTATTTTCAGGACGTTAACATTAATGTAATAATATTTCTTAAGGTACCTCTTTCTTTGAGCGCAGAAGAATGGGCACTTAAACAAATAATGCCCCCAGTGGTTTGGCCCCTGGTGCCGACCCCGTCAATATGCTCTGGACCACTATCTTCCATTCTTACTAGCGATTTCTGCTACATTCGTGGCCTTGTTTCTAACTTACACTCCGTTGTACACCACCTCTCTTCCGCCAACCCTGACTGTCTCTTTCTCACCGAAACCCAGTTGTCTGGGACTACTGACAGAAACCCTTCACTGTATCCTCCTACTATCTCTCTCCTTAGTCTCAAGCCAAAGTTGGATGTTGCTTATGTGCACACCCTACTCGTATTCCTGACCACCCTGGAGATCGGTCGAACATGCTATACCTATTTCTAACCTCTAATCCTTCTACTTACGCTGTTAACCTTTTATCTTCACTGGGCTCCTTCAATCACAATGTTATTTCTGTTACCTGTCTTATCTCTCTAGTACAACCTTCCGATCCTCCCAGCTAGCGACGCTTGTGGCACTTTTTGCGCTGCCGACTTGGAGGCTCTTCAGCAATACTTCAGCAATTTCCCATAGAACTAGTTTTAATTCCGTGGCCCGGGACCCCTCGGAATGTGCTGAGCACATAACTGAGGTAATCCTCTCATAGCATGGAGGCATACATTCCATGTTTTTTCTCTCGGTCTAATGCAAAAAAATCTTGGTTTACTCACACTTCTTCTACTGTTGTCTGCAATAAAGAGCAATCATTCAAATGGTACCGGCCATCACTTTCAAACTCAAGAATCTCGTGCTCGTAATGTTTTTTCCCGGAATCAAGCCAAATCTGTTCTTTGGCTAGCAAAAACTCTTTCATCAATAACAAATGTTCTAAACTCTCCAACTCCAGCTCTTCCCTAGCTTTCTGGCATCTAGCCAAAAACCTCTCCAACAATTTTACTTCCGCATCTTTCCCTCCTCTTTTCCACTCTGACAGACACTAACAGTCACTTCTTCCTCTGATGAAGCTGATCTCTTCACTCAAATTTTCGCAAACATATCCACCTTGGATGATTCTGGTGCTATTACTCCCTCTCCACTCCCCTCTCACTTATTTATGCATATTATCATAATCTCTTCTAAGGATGTACTATCTGCCATCTTTAGGCTCAATACTAAGAAGGTGTCCTTTTTGTTGTACTCAAACACTGTTCTCCCCTGCTGCCTAGGCAAACTCTTTCATCTGTGTCATTCCTCTAACGTCTTTCCTTCTATCAGGAAGCTTGCTCTCATTCAATCTCTCCCATAGAAAAGTGACCGCACGCAGCCCTCCAACTATCATCCAATTGCTCTCATTTCTTGCATATCTAAAGTTTTTGAAACTATTCTTAATTCAAAATTTCTTAAGCATTTATCTTCCCATAAAGTACTTTCAGATTGCCAGTATGGTTTCCTTAACCCCTCCGACCCCAGGGATGCACGTTATGCATTGCCTATGTATGTACCCCACAGTACCAGCGACCTAGCGTATGTGACCGCCTAAATTACTCTTGTCCTATGGCACCTAGAGGGTTTAGATTTTTATTGGAACTACTTTAGGATCCCACGGAACAATACTGATGGTTGGCAGCCCCTCAAGTCCAGCTGCGTGCGTGAGGGCGCGCACGGGAGTGATAGGCCAGTATACCGACTACCCATCACCCAATGATAATTGTGACTTTCCCCTGTCCCCCCCAAATGACCTTGGTGAGCTGTTTTATGTTGTTTTTCTTTCATTACTAACCCATCCTATGTGTTTTCAGAAAAAAAAAATTAAAAAGTGGCTGGTCCTGGAGTTTACTTTTTTATTATATCGCTTGGGGTCCAGGGGATTAAGGGCCACTCTACTGGTGATCTACTTGCTTATCTCACTAACTCTTGGTCATCCTCCCTCAGGGACTTCGGTGAGACTTTTTCTATTGTGCTAGACATATCGAAAGCCTTCAATAGAGTCTGGTACAAATCTCTAATTTCCAAACTACCCTCCTTCTGACCGTTCCATAACTGCAGTTGTGGACGGCCATCGCTCACTTTCTCAACCTATCAACTCCGGTGTTCTTCAGGGTTTTGCCCTGTCTTCATTTCTCTTTCTAATATAATTAATGATATCATCTGTACCTCTAGTCCTATCCACTCATACACTATTCAACTAGTCTTTCACGTCAACCCAGCATGCAATCACTCCAAGAGTCACATGACGACGAGGCCATAGAATGCCTATCTTCTGATCTATCAATTATCTCTTATTGGGGCAGAGAAAATATTGTTACTTTCAATGCCGCCAAGACCCCAATACCTCGATTTAACTAACCGTCGCAATCTTCCTCAAGACTACCAATTATTCTTCAACTATACTCAAATCAATCCTTCATCATCTCTCAATATTCTTAGTGTATCTTTTTCATCCGACCTTTCATGGAAGGATCATATTACCAATCTTCCTAAGACAGCTTCCCAGAAGTTGGGTGTGCTCAACCCCGCACAGTTTCTTGCTCTGTATTGAACAGTATTGTTCGCATGTGTGGGGAGGTTCCACTCATACCGCACTTCTCAAAAGAGTAGAGTCTAAAGCTTTTCGCCTCATCAATTTACTTCCTGTTACTAGTTCTCTACAATCTCTTTCTACATGCAGCAATGTTGCATATCTTTCACTCTACTATCGCTATTACAACAATCGGTGTTCTTAAGAGCTCTCTTAGTGCATAACCCCTCCCTTGCGGTGAGTGCGAGGCACTCTCCTTTCAACACAGTCCCACTCCTATTCTGTCCAGCTCTCCAACTCTGAAACTCTCTCCTTCAATCAATCTATCCTTCACCCTATGACTTGGACTGCTTTAAACTTTGTGTGTCCAAGCATTTTGACCTCAACGTCCCTTTAATCCAGCCCTGTCACTCATTTTGGTTGTGGGGGAAACACTCATTTCAGGCAGCCTGCCTTTTGTCTCCTTCATAGACATACATACAAAAACTACTCACCAAAGGAAAGCACTTCCTTTGCTTAGTTTTCGAGTTCAGCCTAAAGATCCCCTCTCGGTGACTGGTATAGATTATTCTGGCTCATTATTAGTGAAGGATAACCCCACCATTAAGCCTGTTATGTTATGTGTTTTTACCTGTACTGTCACCAGGGTCGTGAGTAGGCAGGGCTTTCCAAATTTGTTTTTTTATATGATAATTCTACAATATTTGTTAGTGCAGCTGCACAGCTTGCCAAAAAAAAAATATATATACAGTACATCTAAAAATCCGGTGGTTCAGATATTGTGATATAACACCATTATCAGTGGTGATTTATCCCCACCAGACCTCCTTGGTTCAGTGCCATATACAGTACGAAAGAGGGATAGGGATAGTGAAAGCAAGATTAAAAAAGATTCTCGGTAGAGTCTCAGTAGCTTTACAGTAGAATAACTGCAAACTATTTTATGTAAAATTGCATCCTATGTGAATGACCGACCTTTAAGTTACATCTTAGGAGACCTAGATGATGTAAATGCATTGCTCCCTTTCATATACTGAGGGGTAGAAGACTGAAAACGTTACCAAGAGAAGCTATAGCCGAAGAGGAATTGACAGATCCATAGTACCGCGGGGAAGGTTAAGTACTGTACCATCATATTAACAAATTGTCTAAAGATATATGGAAACATTGGCAATCAGATTTCCACTTGACTTTGAGAGAGACACATCAGTGTCACTTGAGGTCTAAAGATAAATCATGGCCAAAGCTAAGGGATGTTGTCCTAGTCCATGACGAGGGTCCTGGGCTAAAGTGGAAATTGAGGAATATCACTGGCCTAGAGGTGGGCAAGGAGTCGGGTGGCACATTTTCAGACAAGTACAGGTGTCGCAAACCGCCCCATTGTTAGATTATACCCCTTAGAACAAGCAGTAAGGCAATGCATAACCCCTTCCGATGAACCATTAACTCAAGATCTCCCGACTACAATAAGCCCTGACAGGGAGGTATCCACTATTAATTTCCAGGCCTCCCGGTGAACTGCTTTATGACAGAAGAAAATAGCTTCCGGTCAGCTGTAAATTAATGTTGTAAATTTAAATCCAGACTACGATATACTTAGCCTTGATTTAAATTATAATTTAAGACCCTTTAATAGTATGAATTAAGGGTAGCATTCAAGGAGGCTACAGCAGGACTCTTCTTCTTACCTCTGACCGGGTATTAGCTATCCTAGTGTTTACTAGCCTATACCCCTTTGAGAGGACATTAGCCTAACTTAACAACCTTACCTAACCTATCCTAGTATTATGGGTGGGGGCTGCCGCCCCACACCCCCGCTATTTGACATCTTTGACAGATTGTTGGTGTATTTTTCTGTGAAAAGGGTATTTTTTCAATTTGTCGATAACGAAAATCCTCCATGCAGACTATATGGAGAAAAATATGGCGAATCTGTTGGTGCCTATTTTCCCTAATAAATTGTTTCTAATAAGGCGGATGTAGTGTCCTTGAAGATTATCGAATTAAGTATGAATTATATGACCTATTAGATGGTCTAGTATTAAGTTAATTCTTGAAATGCGTAATTTAGGTTGAATAGTATTCTAACTTTTGTGGTGGCAGAGAGTCATGACTGACAGTTTTCTTGTTTAGTTATAGTGTAAATACCTTAAGTTTTCTTTGATTTACTATGGTCCAGAATAATATTTGTTTCAATTAACCCTTCTTTAGCGGCGCGCAACATAAGTCGAGTTAAATAAAGCTGGACTATGTGGCGGCGCTCGACATAAATCGTGTGGCAATTTCAGCACGTAATGTTGCTGAGAGAGAGAGACAAGTGGTGGCAGGAGAGTAGCGAGCGTATGACTGCTCCAGACCACCGCGGCGAACATACTGACACGAATCCCACCTCCTCCCTCCCTCTCTCACTCGCTATATACGGAATTGTATGGGGAAATTGCCTAATTACATGCTTTTTGCACTCGCGTTGCACGGTTATTGCAAGAAAACTAGCCATCATAAAAGGATCGTTATGGTGTCATTCGAAAGCTCTGTTTATGCCCTTTCAGGGATAGATACTTGTTTTACGTTCTGGGTCTTATTTAGGCATGAAAATGATCACGTAAACAGCCCTATTTTGGCTAAAAACACCCCGCTGGGCGGTACATATAAATAAACCGCATAGGCCGCCCGTAAGGTGTTAATGCAGTTCATAGATTACATTCTTACATTTTATTTACCTCAATTTATTACTGGTAACTGATCACTGTATATATATATATATATATATATATATATATATATATATATATATATATATATATATATATATATATGAATGTATTATTGTGCCTTGGGAATAAATAAGCTACAACAATAAAGTAATATCAGTTGCGCATTTAACCCTTCCAGCCCGGGTGTCATTTTAAAATGACACCAAAACAAAGGGGCCGGAACCCGGGTGTCATTTTAAAATCCTTGTGCTTGAAAGCGTGCTTCAAAATTTGCGCGGCCAATTTTGGCATGGTAGGAGCGACCGCAGCGCCACCAAGCCTCAACTACTAGTGTTATCAGTTCGTACGTGGCCGCCATAGCGAGTAATACTGAAAAAGTTGTTTTCCGACGTTTCCGATTCGTTGCAACCTCCCGCGGGCCCCAGTGCTACCCCACTCGCAACTTCAACGCCTGTTCCAACCGAGAAGAGAGCTCAACAAAAGAAAGTTAAGCGTTTGTTGAGTGATAGCGCTATACAGCGACAACTTTTTGAAAGTGATGAAGAGAGCAGTGGCGAAAGCTTGGTGGACAAGGTACAATTTATAAGTGAAAGTGAAGACGATTTCGTGGGCTTTGGAGACTAAGATAATGTAGATTTATTTGAGGGGGGAGACAGTAGTGATGATCCTGATGTGGAAGTGTTTCAGGAAGGTGCCATTGAGCTTCCCAGTGTGCTAGAACCTAGGCCTACCCCCCTCGCCATCTTTGCTAGGTCAGCCTAGGCCTAGCCCTAGCCCTACCCCAGGACCTTCCCCTTTGCCTGCCCGTACGCCCTTGAAAGTGGGCAAATATTTCTACAAACAATCATTGATCAAAAGTGCAGCTAAAAAAGCACGCAGGGCAGCCACAGAAAAGCATAGGGAAGCTGAAGATAGCGATAATGACGCCGACCCTGGCCTAGCAACCACCCGCATTCCATTGTCCCGACGCCTTGACACGGGACGCCGCGTGGGTCACCCACAGCCCTCGCCTTCATCTTTCGTTCAGGATGACCAAAGGGCCTCTTCAAGTGGTATTGGTGATGTGCCACAGGCCTCAACACACCGCAGAGCATTATTTCCTGCTGAAAAGCCCTCGGCTCGCCGCAAAAGGAGCCCAACTCCCGAGGCCTCGGCTTCCATTCTTGAAGCTCCCGCAGCCTCCCGCGCCCCACACCGCTGACGCCCGGTCACTTCTTCACCAGAATTGTCTCCTGAGGAGGATGCTGACGACCTCAAAATTGCCCCAGATGACCTGACGTCGCCTGAGGAGGAAGAGGAAGAGGAACAGGAAAAGGAAGAGGAAGAGGATGTGCCGACAAATCGAGGGAGAGGGCGAGGTCGTGGACGTGGTCAGCCTGCCGACGCCGCTGCCCCTGGGCCTGGGCCTGGGCGTGGGCGTATAGGGCGTCCGCCTGGGCGTCCGCGTGGCCAAGGGCGTGTGCCGGGGCGTCCACGGCGTGTGCCTGCTGCAGCACGACCTCGAGCATCAGCATCCGACCTGTTTGTGTGGATAGATGGAGCTGATTTTGAGCCAGATTATCCTGCCTTTGACGAGGTACAGATGGGTTCTGGGGTGTCACCAGCATATCCCTGTGGCCCAGATGCTACCCCCAGTGAACTTTTCTGTGGCTTCTATGACAATGAAGTCATGGAATAGCTCGTCAAAGAGACAAATCACCACCATGCTATCTGTGCCAACTTTCTTGGGAGGAAGACCAGTGCCAAGATGGTGGCATGGAGAGCTCTCACTGTGGCAGAACTATATGTGTTCTTGGCACTCACAATGCTGATGACTCGTATAAGGAAGCACGTTCTGGCTGACTACTGGATCACTGGCGACATCATAACGACTCCATCATTTGGCAAATACATGTCCAGGGACAGGTACTTCGACATCCTCTCCTATCTCCACCTGACAAACAACATGGCAGTCCACCTTCCCGACTCATTATGGAAGATCAGGAAGCTGTATGACATGATACGTCATCGGTTCACCACATACCTGATTCCTTTCCAGAAGATGTGCCTCGACGAGTCTCTGGTCCTGTTCCGTGGTAGGCTGCACTTCCGACAGTATATCCCGTCCAAGAGACACCGCTTCGGCATCAAGCTCTTCGTCCTCTGCGACTGCTTGACGGGGTATGTGCTGGACTTTATAGTCTACAGCGGCAAGGCTGGAGAAGTTGTGACTGACCCTCTCATTGGTTTTGGTGGCACTGTAGTGAAGAAGATGATGGAGAGGCACTTCAATAATAACCACATCCTCTACACAGATAATTATTACACGTCGCCTTTCCTGACCAAGTACCTCCATGACCGCAAGACCGGAACTGTCGGCACAGTCCAGGGCAAAAGGAAGGGCATGCCAGGCTACCCAACCAAGACGAAGAAGGCTGAGATCTTCCACAAGAAGAGTGGCCCCACCCTCTCCATCCACTGGCATGACCAGCGCAAGGTCAACCTCCTCACCACATGCCACAAGGCCCAGATGGTCGCCACAGGTAAGGTGGACCGAACAACCAAGAACCCCGTCCAAAAACCAGCTGCTGTCCTGGATTATAACATCAACATGCGCTTCGTTGACAAGTCCGACATGCAGATGGGCTTCATCGACTGCCTGCGAACATCTTGCAGGTGGTACAAGAAGTTTATCCTGCATACGGTAGATATGTCGATCCTCAATGCCTACAACATCTACCGTCTGAGGACTCCAGGAGCCAAGAAGTACAAGTCCCTGCGGAAGTTCCACAAGCAGGTGCTACTTGAGCTCCTGGCTAAACATGCGGGTACACCAGGCAGGCCAATACAAGGACCAGGCCAGCTTGACAGAACGGGGTGTGCTGAATTCTTCAGGAAGCACCAGCTCAGCGCCCTTCCTTTCAAAGCACCAGGTAGTAACGTTAGGAGTCAGAAGAGGTGCCATGTGTGCAGCCACACAACTCGCAGACCCCGCAAACCCACAAAAACCACTTGGGAATGCCTCGAGTGTCAAGTTGGACTGTGTGCTGGCACCTGCTTCAACGACTTCCACACTCTAACAAACTTTTGAAGTGGAAGTGACAACAGTGAAAGTGACACTCAAATGTAGGCTAAGAATAATAATATAACTAAGTATAAGTGAAAAGGACACATAAGTAATAATAAGTGCCTTCAATAACAATATGAACAAGTGAAAGTGACACTAAAATATATTTTTCTAACAATAAATAAGTGAAAATGACACTCAATAAGCCTAGGCCAGTCAAAGTGACAGTATAATAATAATAAAACTAAGTATAAGTGAAAGAGACACACACAAGTAATAATAAGTGCCTTCATAACAATATGAATAAGTGACACTGACACTATATATATTATTAGCTTACCTAACAATACATAAAAGGGGAAATGACACTACCAATTATCAAAGTCCAGTGAAAGTGACACTAATAATCATAATAATAATAATAAAACTAAGTAATAAGTGACAGAGACACAAATAAGTTCATATAAATAACTTTATTGAGTGAAAATAACACAATAACTATAATAAATGACAGAATAACCAATAAAACACTATCAAATCGGCTTCCTGGCATAATTGCGGGTGGAGCGATGAGTGCAACTGGGCGTCGTAGCCGGGGCCGCGGTTGAGTGTTCGGACGCGCCGAGGTAAATACGCGGCAAAAGTTACCTCCACTTCCATCACCATCACTCCGGAACCAGTTGAGCTAGAGAGCTCTACTTAACGCCATTCTACGCAGAAAGGTAAGGCGCTCATTTCTATATATATTTGATTAATGTAAGTCATATATTTAGCGAGATTAGCCTTCGTTTACTTTTGTTGATATTCGACCAGATCGCCCGGATACGAGCTCCGTCATTAGGAGAGCCTGCCCGGGCCAGGAGGGTTAACCTAGCATTTGTCAGAGAATATCAACGCACCCTCGCGACTCGCCCCATTCTCACCCATACCTGCCCAAGCTGTCCGTACATATTTTATAGTGATCGCCCTTTTTCCGCTACATCCTTGGCTCTCCACTCCTCATCTCTACCTACAACCCAACTTAGCTTTAATTATATTCACCAGGCCAATATTATGTAGTAAGTGTTTAATCCATGTCTTGTTTACGCTATATTACGGTAATTATTGTTGTCTTTCTTATCTCCATATTCTTTATCGTCACAGTCCCGATAGCCCATCTGTGTACACGAGAAGGTGGCGAGTGAAACAACGTAACAAATGGAAAATAATGCATTTCTTAGTTTTATACTAACGAAGTAATTACCCAAATTTGAATCAATATTCTATAAATATTTCATGTAAGCGTCAGCTATGTTTCAGATAAATCGGCATATAATTTGTTTTGAAAGTTGGTCCCATCCAGAGTGAGGTTTGGCATCCTCTACCCAACCTTAGCCGTTTGTGTTTGCCTCTTTTACTGTCCTAATTTTCTTTCCAGGGGAAGGGGGCTAGGAATCCTCCTCCCCTTGTAAAATTCAATTACTAGACGAGTAAGAGTAAGGGGCGAGGGAATGCGAAAGTGGTCACGTACTCGAAGAATTGGAACTTTAAATGTTGTTTCTGTTCGGGCTCGGTCTCTAGTCGGCCACCCCCAGCTATGTAGTATGTGCCTGAGTATATACTGTACATACATACAGTACAACTACCAAATATGAGGTGCTTATATCTTCGTATTATACCTAATCAATTTATTAAAGATCATACAGGACGATATTGGATGCCAACGCAAAAAACAACAACAACGGGCCTTTAACAACTTAAACCTGTCGTGAGAGTTGCCTGGTGTCTGGCTATGTAATTATGGTAAGAACAGGGGAACGCAGATTGCTCCCCCTCCCCCTCTCTCTCACTCTCTCTCTCCGTGCGAGTGTGTGTGTGTGAGCGCGGGCCTCACAATACTTAATGAAATATGGATTCACAGTCGCAGTCATTAATTCTTGCACATTGTGAAGCCTCGAACTGATTAAACGATCCTCCGAAATGTATATACCTGGTAATAAGCAGCTTCAGTTTAGAACCAAGACAGTTTTGAAATGTATGTTTCAGAATATATACCAAGACTGTACTATCAACGACAAATGGTCGTTCCCCCAACCAGCCACTGAATGAATCCTAAAAACCTGGGGGTCGACAAACGAAGCATCGGAAAGAAGTGCCATTTATACCCAATAAATGCTTCGTTTTTCGATCAGGTGATTCGGATTAACGCAGTGGAAGGTTGGAGGAACGAACTTTTGACGTTGATAATCCATTCTGGGGAATGTGATTAACTCTTTCACACAAATAATCATACATTATGCTTCATTCTAGCTACCACCAGTAGATATAATTAACTTCAGGACGAATCTCTATAAATCAAATGTCTGGAGATCGATCAACATAATAGTTTTTCCCCAATAGATTATTAACGAGCTTAACCCTCACGCTTGCTTAAGTTTCTTGGAAACTTACGACCAATACTAAGAGCTTATTGCACTACCGCGAGATGATACACGTATGTTATCACACTGTGTTAACTCGATGGTGGTCGTTTCGCCTCAAATGTTTGGCAATATAAAAACGCTTCAACTCCTTGGTTTCGTAATTATAAGAAGTTTCGCTCTATATGAGCAACATTTTCTGTCTGGACGTTATCGAGCCTGTTATAAAAAACAGGCCTTTGGCCAGTACGTTGTGTAACAAAGAAAAAGACAAATATATTCCAATATTGGAACAGAGCCTTTTGTATTTTATTGTTTGTAATGGGAACCTGAGGATGATACGTTTATAGCTTATACGGATATAGAGCTCTAGGAGAAAGAAACTAATAATAACAAACAAAAAATGCTTTAAAATAAGAACCCCCCGCCCACCTCAACAATAACTAAAAAACAAACACATACACCACAATAACCACCCAAAATGTCGGATCAGCTTGTTAACCCCCTCACCATCATCAATCACACGCGACACAAAACCGAATACGCCAATTAATCATCTACTGTGTCACACGAGCGCAATATCTGCCTCGTGTAAATATATAGCATGAGCTTTAGAATTTGGATTTTTTTTGGATAACAATCTCTCATAAATAATTGAGACATATAGAAGCAAAACCTACGATATTTGTTTAGATAAGAATACAACAATTCTGTAAACTAGAAGTATCACCAATATTGTTATTACATTATTTAACACATATACAGTATATTTCTTTTAAAAATATATTAACTTATATAATTCATTGAATTATTACAAACAAATCTCTCTCTCTCTATATATATATATACAGTATATAATAATTATATATATATATATATATATATAAATTATATATATATATAAATTATATATATATATATATATATATATGTTAGTATAGCCAGGTAATAGATTCTCTTTTAAACAGACGAGGTTAAAGGTAACTGCAGTTTCAGCATTCAGTATTTTATTGTTACAGCTTTCTATATTTCTAACAATTTTCCTCTGGGGTTCAGAGATGAGGTACAACAGGTTAGCAAAATTCATGGTGGATCCAACGTTTCACAAGTAAACATCTTGCATCTTCAGGGAATGGGCAGGTAATGATTAGAATAAGGACAAAGCAACATATTTATACAAAATTCGAGGATCAAGAATAGGTAGGTGGGCGGAGCTACTGGGTGTGGGGTGGCTGTTCATTGGTGGAAGGCAGTCTATTCGCGAGACGGGCACTAAATCTTATCGGTGGTTGGTTGTTGGCTGTGGGTGGCTGTGATTGGTTGGTGTTGTCAGTAGTGTGCTGATCGCGGAAAGGTACGGGAGGGGGGCACAGGGCGAGAGGAGCGAGGGCAGTATGCCTGTAGCGTTTGCCTGAAGGAAGAATTTGAAGGTCTTGTGTTTGGTTGTTGATGCTGGGGTTGAGCGTTTGGATATATAGAGCTTCTAAAATAGCTAGTCTTCTGGGGTCTGATTCTTTGTCGAGTATGGTAGTTTGTTTGTCTAGGTCGGCGCGAGTTAGGGCAAGATGGTGGGGGGCTTGATAGTGATCTTTTATAGCGCCAGATTGAAGGTGGAGGGTTAGTCGACGGGAAAGGCGAGTCTGTGTCATTCCAACATAGGATAGGGGTCCACAGTCCCCAGAGGTGCAAATATGCTGGTATATCACATGATCGTCTTTCGGTTGGTTGGTGGAAATGGGGCGGTTACGGAGGACAAGGTTGGAGGTCTTAGGAGATTTGTAGTAAATAATGAGTTTTATTTTATTGTCAGGGTTGGTGGGGAGGACGTTTTTGTGAATTATTTCTTTCATAATGGATTCGTCTGTTGTGTGGTCGGAAGATATGTAGTTTCTGTAGAAAAATGTAATGTCATTGGCCGGGTTGGTGCTAGGGGGGTCTTGTTTGTACCATTTTTCTAGGTGGTGGTTGATGGCATTGGTGACGTCAGTGTTGGAATACCCATTGTTGACTAGGACCTGGGTGAGCCTTTCCAATTCATTGTGTGTGTCATTCCAGGTGGTGCAATGGGTGAGGGCTCTCCTGACATAGGCGGCGATGGTGGACTGATGGTATCGTTTAGGGCATTCACTTTCCCCATTAAGACATTGGCCATTGTTAGTAGGTTTGGTGTACACTGTAGTTTTGAAGCCGTGGTCGTGGAGGGAGACAAGGAGGTCGAGGAAGGGTAGATGACCATCGGTGGTTTCTTCGTATGTGAAGTTGAGTCCGGAGGCGGCCATGAAGCGCTGCTGGAGGTCCCTGAGTTCGTCCAGGTCCTTCACCCGCACGAAGATATCATCGATGTACCTGCAGTAGACAGTGGGCCGGTGGGCAGCCAGGAGTTCCTCTTCGATAGTTCCCATGAAGAAATTGGCGAACAGGACCCCCAGGGGGCTTCCCATCGCTACACCGTCGATTTGCTGGTACATATTCCCGCGGGGGCAGAGGAAAGGGGACTCCTTGGTACATAGTTCCAAGAGCGTCTTCAGGGCCTTCTCCGGGATGTCCAGTGGGGGCGTATTAGGGCAGTGGTAAACTCGACGTAGGATAAAATCTATTGTCTTGTCAACGGGCACGTTGGTAAACATGTGCCCGTTGACAAGACAATAGATTTTATCCTACGTCGAGTTTACCACTGCCCTAATACGCCCCCACTGGACATCCCGGAGAAGGCCCTGAAGACGCTCTTGGAACTATGTACCAAGGAGTCCCCTTTCCTCTGCCCCCCCGGGAATATGTACCAGCAAATCGACGGTGTAGCGATGGGAAGCCCCCTGGGGGTCCTGTTCGCCAATTTCTTCATGGGAACTATCGAAGAGGAACTCCTGGCTGCCCACCGGCCCACTGTCTACTGCAGGTACATCGATGATATCTTCGTGCGGGTGAAGGACCTGGACGAACTCAGGGACCTCCAGCAGCGCTTCATGGCCGCCTCCGGACTCAACTTCACATACGAAGAAACCACCGATGGTCATCTACCCTTCCTCGACCTCCTTGTCTCCCTCCACGACCACGGCTTCAAAACTACAGTGTACACCAAACCTACTAACAATGGCCAATGTCTTAATGGGGAAAGTGAATGCCCTAAACGATACCATCAGTCCACCATCGCCGCCTATGTCAGGAGAGCCCTCACCCATTGCACCACCTGGAATGACACACACAATGAATTGGAAAGGCTCACCCAGGTCCTAGTCAACAATGGGTATTCCAACACTGACGTCACCAATGCCATCAACCACCACCTAGAAAAATGGTACAAACAAGACCCCCCTAGCACCAACCCGGCCAATGACATTACATTTTTCTACAGAAACTACATATCTTCCGACCACACAACAGACGAATCCATTATGAAAGAAATAATTCACAAAAACGTCCTCCCCACCAACCCTGACAATAAAATAAAACTCATTATTTACTACAAATCTCCTAAGACCTCCAACCTTGTCCTCCGTAACCGCCCCATTTCCACCAACCAACCGAAAGACGATCATGTGATATACCAGCATATTTGCACCTCTGGGGACTGTGGACCCCTATCCTATGTTGGAATGACACAGACTCGCCTTTCCCGTCGACTAACCCTCCACCTTCAATCTGGCGCTATAAAAGATCACTATCAAGCCCCCCACCATCTTGCCCTAACTCGCGCCGACCTAGACAAACAAACTACCATACTCGACAAAGAATCAGACCCCAGAAGACTAGCTATTTTAGAAGCTCTATATATCCAAACGCTCAACCCCAGCATCAACAACCAAACACAAGACCTTCAAATTCTTCCTTCAGGCAAACGCTACAGGCATACTGCCCTCGCTCCTCTCGCCCTGTGCCCCCCTCCCGTACCTTTCCGCGATCAGCACACTACTGACAACACCAACCAATCACAGCCACCCACAGCCAACAACCAACCACCGATAAGATTTAGTGCCCGTCTCGCGAATAGACTGCCTTCCACCAATGAACAGCCACCCCACACCCAGTAGCTCCGCCCACCTACCTATTCTTGATCCTCGAATTTTGTATAAATATGTTGCTTTGTCCTTATTCTAATCATTACCTGCCCATTCCCTGAAGATGCAAGATGTTTACTTGTGAAACGTTGGATCCACCATGAATTTTGCTAACCTGTTGTACCTCATCTCTGAACCCCAGAGGAAAATTGTTAGAAATATAGAAAGCTGTAACAATAAAATACTGAATGCTGAAACTGCAGTTACCTTTAACCTCGTCTGTTTAAAAGAGAATATATATATATTGTTACGACCGGGCACTCGGGTACACTAGGGCTCTTACACAGGACTCGAGTATGGCTCGCTGCCACAACGGAAACACACGATCCCAACCCCAGAGTACTGCCAGCCGAACAAAAAACGCCACTACCCTCCAGAGTTCTATCTGCTATAACGGGGTATACAAGAACTCGGTACTAGCGTTTCACACAACAGACTAATAACAAGACGGGAGTTATCTAGTCTGGTCAACAATCAAACAAAGAAGAAAGTACTACAACACTAAAGAATAGTGTTGGCCGAAGCCGAAGTAATCCACCCTTGAACTAAGAACTTAAGAAGTCCTCCACCCTCTACTTCGGATCGGCACTATTACGTTACGTTAAACAATAGTCCTCGAGCATCAAGCAAGGAATCTTCTGATAAGTTAGATGCTTCTCGAATACTCATAAGAAGTAAGTATCGGATTTTGAACAGCAATTTAATGAATAACTCACTGGTAATTAAAGGCTTTAAATTGACATAAGAAGAATTATAAGAATAAGCAATAGGATATGGCAAACATTAAGAAGAAGTACTCCGACAATGCACTGGCAATAGCCTACTAAGATTGTGCTCGTGGGCCACTAATCTCTGAAGTAGCTAAGCGTGCCACGCATGAAATCAATAGTGCTTAAACAATAATATACATAAGGAGAAGCTTCAATACTATACTGTATCTGCTGGTCGAGCAAAGTCTAGCTGGGATATCTAAGGTTAAGAGACAATGGCTGAGCAAGCGGCTCGTAGCCTAGCGAGGTCCTTAAGACTGTGCGGCCAAATTACGGTAATTGACGGGATGCTCTCTTGAGAGATCCAGATCACTAGTATCTGGTTCTCTCCTGGCGATCCTCTCAAAGTCAAGCAAATGAGATAGCACAGTGTTGGGTGGCACAGGCAAAAGCCCTCACTCGCAACACAGTGCTAAACTCCCACGGTACACAATCAAAAAGACCCCCTAGGCTTCCCACGTCTCCGTTGCAATTGTGCTGGTTCAACCAACCTAGCACTCATAGGAAATCACAACTCGAGGAACCCTATCCCAGTCTAGCATTACCTAAACCAGCAGAAAACAGGAACATGAATAATAGTACACAGGGAAATACATATACGAGTGCAACAAACATCAATCAATCCTATTCTAGTTGACCCTTCCAAAATAGGCTATCTAACAGGCACTTATCTCGTGAGAACTCAAGCGATAATACTTTGGCTGACTAAATCTGCACCAAAGGGGTCATGGAGGTTAAACAGGGACGAGAAGAGAAGGAGATAGGCTGTTCAGAGAGTAGAGAAAGTTCACATCAGTCGGAAGAATATGGATAGTTGCAAGGGATATGAGAGGTCGCTTTGCCTGATGAGTTCTGATCTAAAAATGGCGAGACCTCCCTTTTTATACTCGGCCCCGTAGCGAGCATAACGGCAATCATGACGTCACATTCTCTCTCTCAATCTGGGATCGACAAAGGATTCCCACGCTCTTGATGAGGGGGGAGGGAGGGGGGAAGGAGGGAGGAGGGAGTGAGGCCTACACACCTCGTGGCGCGCACACTGTCCTCCGTTACATAACTCGCTCTCTCTCATCACATCATTATATATATATAAATCTCCCACACACAATACTTATATATAATGATTTAAAATAGAACTCGTTGACTTAAAAGAAAACAAAATACATAATTATAATACTTATAGTACAACGGTTCACATAAACTGAGTTAGGAAACTCAACACAGACTACAGCCAAAGTTCCTGCCCTGACGATCCTAGCGAGAGTGGGGCCTGACTGGGCGTTCTGTACAGCATGCTCATACTCGACATGCGTCACACCTCCCCCAAGATTTTACTTGCTCAACCCTGAGCTAAAATCTGATATACAGAACCCCATCAAACCCCTCACACCCAGCGACCGCATGGCACTAAAACAACGCTGAGTTTATCACTAAAACACATCTTATAAAAAAAAAATTCACATTTCATAACTCCTCCCAACAATAGTAAAAGACATAATATCATGCTCCCAGAGCGAGCTTACAGCAGCTCAGCCGTTTGATAGTTCGTGGACTACTCAAACCTTATAGGCTATGACAAACTTATACAATTATCTTCATCAAAAAGAAAGAGTTTTTATATGATTTTTATATTTTAATATGTTTTTTTCCGGCTGCACTATAAGGGCAGCCTATTTTCTTCTATACCAAACGCTCAACAATCCTGCTTTACGACCCAATACGCTGGGCTACAACCGCGAGCCAACAAGCACCAAGCGCAAAATACTACTCAAACCAAAGCAGGAGGCTACCCGTGTGTCAATCTCTTCGGGATCATACACCTGTGATAGCCTACGACTGATCATCTACCCTCGATAAACAATCCGCAATCACATTGTCACATCCCGCAATATGCCGGATGTCCAGGTTATACTCCTGCAACATCAATGACCACCGGGTCAGTCTCATATTGCGATTGTGAAATTGATTTAGGAATCTCAAAGGGTGATGATCAGTGTAGATAACCACGACTGGGCCATAGGCTGGAACATACACCTCGAAGTGCCTGAGTGACAGCACAATCGCCAGTAATTCCTTTTCTATTGTAGAATAGTTCTTTTGTGCAGCATTGAACTTCTTAGAAAAGAAACTTACTGGGTGTTCCACACCTTCATTGTCTGTCTGTAGCAAGACGGCACCAGCCCCTACACCACTAGCATCTGTTGCCAGCTGAAAAGGCCTGTTAAAGTCTGGGGCCCTGAGTATCGGGTGAGTACACAGCAAATGCTTCACTAAATTAAAAGCCTTTTCACACTCAGGCGCCCACAAAAACTTTTTGTCTTTAGATAACAAATCTGTGAGAGGTGCCAACACCGTAGAGTAACCTTTTATAAAGCGTCTGTAGTAGCCTATCATACCCAAGAATCTCATGATCTGCTTCTTGGTGGTTGGGTGCGGAAATTTATTGATAGCCTGTACCTTGTTCTGAGGAGGGCACACCTGTCCCCTTCCCACTACAAACCCAAGGTACTGCACAGTGGCTTTTACGAAGTCACACTTTGCCAAATTTACTACCAGACTTGCTTCACTAAGTTTCCGGAACAAGGTCTCCAGGTGCTCACAATGGCTCTCAAAGTCGTCATCATAAATGATTACATCGTCCAAGTATACGGTGCAATTTGGAATGTCCTTGACAATTTCATTCATCAGGTTCTGAAACGTTGCTGGTGCATTCTTAAGTCCGTAGGGCATAACATTACACCGGTAAGTACTCCCGTCCACCACAAAACCACATACCTCTTTAGCACGCTCGGACAAAGGTACTTGCCAGTAACCTTTTACTAAATCTACTTTAGACAAAAACCGAGCATTACCAATTTTATCAACACTATCATCAACCCGAGGAAGAGGATATGGGTTAGTTGGAGTCAAACCGTTTAGCCTACGGAAATCAATACAGAAGCGTACCTTGCCATCTGGCTTAGGCTGCAGTGTTACGGGGGAAGTCCATTTAACGGTGCCTTTCTCTATCAACCCTCTACCGAGCATATACTCCAACTCATCCCTCAGAGCGGGTAGTTTTATGGGGGGCACACGGTACGGGATTGACTTAAAGGGTAGGTGGTCCCCCACGTCAACATCATGCATAGCCTGAGTAGTGAGGCCTGGGTGTTCAGCGAATACAGTGGGGTATAAACCGAGCAACTGACGGATAGCTTCAAATTGCGGCTCAGGCAAATGGGCTATAGCCTCGTCAGCCCTTAGGCTCGAGTTCCCCGCCCACTGATCCGCTGAAACATGGTGATCCCAGCTATCCTCCTCTGAAGCTTGACTGTCCCCCTCTCCTTCTCCACCACGGCCGCAACAAGCTAACACAGGGACAGTGAGAGGCTCAGAGGGGCGCCTCACATACTCTTTTATCAGGTTCACGTGACATAACTGATTCTTCTTCCTCCTGTCTGGAGTGGCAACAAGGTAATCTAGGTCCGAAATTTTCTCCACAATGTTATAGGGTCCAGTATACTTCGCCGACAAGGGGTTACCCACCAAAGGCAACAAAATCAACACCTCCTGTCCCACAATGAACTCCCGGAGCTTCACTTTGCGATCATACCTGTCCTTCATTAAAGCTTGTGACCCTGTTAAATTCCGACCTGCCATCTCCAGACTCTTAAGCATGCGCTCACGGCTTTCAAACACATACTTCAACAAGGAACAAGGCGGCACAGTTCCTTCCCAAATTTCCCGCAGCATATTAAGGGGGCCCCTGACTCGGTGTCCAAAAATCAGCTCGTTTGGACTAAATCCCAGGCTCTCACCAGGCACTTCCCGAGCAGCAAACAGTACATACGGCAATTCAAGGTCCCAATCTCTTCCGTTATCAGCACAATAACACCTGAGCATGCTTTTAAGGGTGGCATGCCACCGCTCAAGCACCCCTTGGCTCTCAGGGTGATACGCTGACGATACCACCGCCCGTATTCCATGCTGTTGCATTGTTTGCTTAAAGAGATTGGAGGTGAAATTGGACCCCTGATCAGACTGAATCTCCTCCGGGTACCCGTACCTTGAAAAGTACCACAACAAGTTACTGACTACCGTCTTAGCCATGCCGTTTTTCATGGGGTATGCATCGGGGTATCTAGTGGCAACATCCATGATGGTTAACAAAAATTTATTACCAGCCTTTGTGGGAGGGAGGGGACCAACCATGTCAACAACAATCTTACTAAAAGGTGGCCCAATTACAGGAATAGGGTGCAACGGAGCTTTAGGAATAACTTGGTTTGGTTTCCCGACCCGTTGACAAATATCACATGAGTTTATCCAGGACTGCACATGAGACTTCATCCCCGGCCACCAAAACAACTTCCCCAAAGCCGCCACCGTTTTTCTTACCCCCAAATGTCCTGCCAGCGGTGTGTCATGCGCCAAACTCAGTAGGCTATCCCTGCACTCCCGCGGCACCACCAACTGGTCCACTACCCCGGACCCCATCTTCCAGCTACGGTTAGGGTCTTGAAAACGCCGATACAGGATGCCATCTAAATAAAAAAAATCTCCCGGCTGTGCATCACCGTCCTCGTCGAGCTCCACAGCTCCATTAGCACACGTTTGGAGCTCAGGGTCCTCCAGCTGCAACCGACGTATATCTGAGGGTGCCAAGCGATCTAACTGCTCCCGGAGCAATGCATGACCCTCCCCGATACTGAGCTGCTCCCTCTGTCTCTCTCGATGTTCATAACGTTGCTGTCGTGGAGACTCGTCATGCCCAGCCTCGTCACTCTCGATGACAGGCCCAGGGGCTACTCCAGAACTAAGTAATGGTGCTAATACTGAATCACCCAGGAGAGCCGCCGAGTCAAAACTCTTAAAACCAACTCCAGCTTTAGCCTCCTCCTGTTGATCGTTCCTCTGCTGGTCTGAAGACGGAGGACTAGGCTGTGACACTTTAGCTGCCCGAGCTCGGGTGACAGCACACGCCATGGGTTGTGCCTGGCACCGCTCGACCCACTCTCGCTCTTCCCTACTCACGTCGGCCGGCCTCTCGGCAACGACTAAGGGTAGAACCTCAGAAGCGGGCATTGCAAAGTCGTTGCCGAGAAGAAGGTCGACGCCCTCCACTGGCAGTTTCTCCACAATCCCAACATCCAATTCACGTGCCACACCATCCACCTCCAACTCCAACCGCACCAGCGGGTATGACCGAGTTGCATTAATACCCTGCACCACCACCACCCGAGCCGCATTTATAGGGTAGCCAGTCAAGTTTTTCATCAAAGTCTGGGAAGCACCTGTATCACGCAAGACCTCTACTCCATGCTTGCGCCCCGCCCACATCACGCAACCCCGTCCTCTATGGTCGCAAAAAACATCCTGAGCAGGGTTCAAGCCTCCCAGGTGCTTCTGCATTGGCTGTGCCTCAGCCTCTGACGAACTGCCCCGGGCAAACTCAGAAGGCTTCAGAGACACACCAATGTTGCAGGCCAAAGACACAGCTGCTGTAGGTGGTTTGCTAGGACAGACTCTTGCAAAGTGCCCCTTTTTATGACATTGATAACACTCTAACTCCCCTTTGGGCTTCCCTTGGTACTGGGAAGGGCCCGGCCCCTTCTTAAATGGGACGGTGCTAGTCTTGTGGTCAGTCTTGGTATCATAACTCTTGTACTTGTTTGCATAAGATATATTACTAACTCGGGGGGGTGGGGCGTCACGCCCCTTGTTACCTGCCTCACTACGCTGGGCAGACCCGCACCCACGAATTAATGATAGCCGGAGGTCAGCCATCTCAGCTGCCTCCTGTAGAGTTTTTGGATTCTTTTCTTTAATAGTTAAAGTCATTTCTGCACCTGTACACTTATAAAACTGCTCGAGCAGAAACAGCTCAGTCAACTGTTCGGCCGTCTCAGCTTTCTCAGAACGTGTCCAGTTTGTAAGTGCATCTTTTAAGTCCCGGGCATGTTCAAGAAAGGTCGCCTCCCTAGTCTTTGTAACACCCCGAAACTTCAATCGATATGTTTCTGGTTGCAACTCGTATGCCCGTAGGACAGCTCTCTTCAATACTGGGTAGTCAATGCAAAACTCTAAAGGCAGTGCATCATAAGCCTTCAGACCCTTACCCGTAAGTCTTGAGGAGACTAGAGCTGCCCACTTCTCTTCAGGCCAATTATGCTCCCTACACTTCTTCTCAAAACGATTAAAAAATTCTGTGACTTCAGTTTCACTAAATGCCGGCACCAACTTGACTAAGTGGGACAAGGACTGTTCTCTTACTTGGCCCTCACGGCCCATCCGAATCCCTGTCGACTCTGCACGAGTCTTATCTAAATCTATTTGAGCACAATATTTCTCTGAGTCGTACCTAAGCTCAGCCTCGTGCCTCCTGGTCTCATCCTCTTGCCTCCTAACCTCAATCTCATGCCTCCTCGTCTCATTCTCCTGCTTCCTAGACTCAGCCTCAATTTTAGCAAGCTCAAGTCTAAATATCATATCTGGAGACAGGCAGGAAGAGGGAGCTGCCACTACTGAAGGAGGGGGGGCAAGAACTGGGGAACCACCATACGCACCGCCCGAGGGCACTCCAATCTTCCAATTCTCATCCCTCTGTGGGAGGGTGCTAACCTCCGGTACTTGAGTGGACGGCACTGTGGGAGTCGAGTGAGAGGGGATCTGGGGAGGAACCCCCCCAAACGCCCTCTCCTCCGAAACCCCATGTCGCCCATGCAACACCCAGGAAATCAGCTCCCCCTTGGACATCCCTCCTACATTGGATAGACCCAAAACCTTGGCTATCAGGTGCAAGCCATAAATATTCACCCCAGTCAACCTCTCCTCCGTCACGTGGTACCGCTTACTCACAAAAACTCTAGCATCCTCCTCACTGATTACTAACGGCACCTCTTCAACTGGCATCTCTCGCTCCTCGTCAATACTAGGGCACGACATACTGAAGTTCACAAAAAATTCTCGAGACAAAAGTGTTAAACTCCCTTATGTAAGCACTAATTACTAAATTAACTGGAGTCTCTTAAATGCTCTCCTAATTGCCTTACAAAAAAAAATATTCTTCAATATGCACGCTAAAGTACGAACAAACAAATGTTGTACAACTCTGCAAAAAATTATACTGTTCACAAAATCCTAAGCAAGGTCGCCATTTGTTACGACCGGGCACTCAGGTACACTAGGGCTCTTACACAGGACTCGAGTATGGCTCGCTGCCACAACGGAAACACACGATCCCAACCCCAGAGTACTGCCAGCCGAACAAAAAACGCCACTACCCTCCAGAGTTCTATCTGCTATAACGGGGTATACAAGAACTCGGTACTAGCGTTTCACACAACAGACTAATAGCAAGACGGGAGTTATCTAGTCTGGTCAACAATCAAACAAAGAAGAAAGTACTACAACACTAAAGAATAGTGTTGGCCGAAGCCGAAGTAATCCACCCTTGACTAAGAACTTAAGAAGTCCTCCACCCTCTACTTCGGATCGGCACTATTACGTTACGTTAAACAATAGTCCTCGAGCATCAAGCAAGGAATCTTCTGATAAAGTTAGATGCTTCTCGAATACTCGTAAGAAGTAAGTATCGGATTTTGAACAGCAATTCAATAAGTAACACACTGGCAATTAAAGGCTTTAAGTTGACATAAGAAGAATTATAAGAATAGACAATAGTAAATAGCAAACATTAAGAAGAAGTACTCCGACAATGCACTGACAATAGCCTACTAGGATTGTGCTCGTGGGCCACTAATCTCTACAGTAGCTAAGCGTGCCACACATGAAATCAATAGTGCATAAACAATAACATACATAAGGAGAGCTTCAATATTATGCTGTATCTGCTGACCGAGCAAAGTCTAGCTGGGATGTAGTAGGCTAGGAAACAATGGCTGAGCAAGCGGCTCGTAGCCTAGCGAGGTCCTTAAGACTGTGCGGCCAAATTACGTTAATTGACGGGATGCTCTCTTGAGAGATCCAGATCACTAGTATCTGGTTCTCTCCTGGCGATCCTCTCAAAGTCAAGCAAATGAGATAGCACAGTGTTGGGTGGCAGAGGCAAAAGCCCTCACTCGCAACACAGTGCTAAACTCCCACGGTACACAGTCAGAAAGACCACCTAGGCGTTCCACGTCTCCGTTGCAATTGTACTGGTTCAACCGCAACCTAGTACTCATAGGAAATCACAACTCAGAAACCCTATCCCAGTCTAGCATTGCCTAAGCCAGCAGAAAACAGGAACATGAATAATCGCACACAGGGAAATGCATATACGAGTGCAACAAACATCAATCAATCCTATTCTAGTTAACCCTTCCACAAATAGGCTATCTAACAGGCACTTATCTCGTGAGAACTCAAGCGATAATACTTTGGCTGACTAAATCTGCACCAAAGGGGTCATTGGTTAAAAAGGGACGAGAAGAGAAGAAGATAGGCTGTTCAGAGAGTAGAGAAAGTTCACATCAGTCGGAAGAATATGGATAGTTGCAAGGGATATGAGAAGTCGCTCTGCCTGATGAGTTCTAAAGAATGGTGGCGAGGACCTCTCCTTTTTATACTCGGCCCTCTAGCGGCATATCGCAAACTACTAAGGACCGCCCACTGACAATCATTACGTAATATTCTCTCTCAATCTGGGATCGACAAAGGATTTCCCACGCGCTTGAGGAGGGAGGAGGGAGGGAGGAGGGAGGGAGGCCTACCTACCTCGTGGCGCGCTCCCGGGCCGTCGTTACATAACTCTCTCTCTTCTCCTCTCATCATTAAAAATAAGTCCCACACACAACACTTATAACTAATGATATAAAATAGAACTCGTTGACTCAGATGAAAACAAAATACATATTTATAATACTTATAGTACAACGGCTCACATAAACTAAGTTAGGAAACTCTACACAGACTACAGCCAAAGTTCCTGCCCTGACGATCCTAGCGAGAGTGGGGCCTGACTGGGCGTTCTGTACAGCATGCTCATACTCGACATGCGTCACAAACCCTAACTGTGTGATGTGTCGAACTACCGTGAGGGTGTCGCGAACGCAGTGTTCTAGGGTGTCTGAAACTATCAACCAGTCGTCCAAGTAAAACAGGATCTGGAGGCCGCCCCTGAGGAGAGGATCCAGAGCCTGCTTCACCAGTTTCGAGAAGATCCGCGGCGCGATGTTGAGACCGAAGGGAAGCCTGTCGAACATGAACACGCGATCGGAAGTCCGAACGGCCAAGAATCGCTGGAAACGAGGATGTATAGTGTGACGCCCAGTGCGTGGCAACGCAATCTGATTGTACTCCTTGGTACTCCACTGTACCGCCACGGTGCCGCGTTGTACCGTGCTGGCTGCTTATATTGAGTGTGACAACGTATAACTATGTTCTTTGTATCTCTGCAAATGTCTCGTCATTTGCTAACCAGTGGTGGGTTTTGTTTTAAGCCATGTCGAGACCTTCCATTTAATATGTAGTATCAATAGAGAAGTTGATAGATAAGACAGTGGGAATTCAGAGAGAGAGAGTGAGTTAGACTTCAGAGCGAGAGGGTAGCGGTGCGCCACGCTGCCGGGGGGGTGGTTGCCAGACGTATGGACCGGTTGGCAGCCCTGCGCTTATAGCTAGGTGCGACAGGGTTGGTAGTACATTGCCGCCTGCCTATGCTGCCTGGGCTGCCCATGTTGTCGTACAGCACATTGCCTGGAGGCTCGCTGTGTGCTCTATGACCAGGTTGCCTAGAACCTTTGAGATTCTAACATCCCTTGCCCTCTCTCCCAATTTCTCACGGTTGCACTCTTTCTCTCTGACGACCTTACTCTCATTTCATTCTTCTCTCTATTTAAATGCATACCCTTCCCTTGAGGTCCTAAAGGAGTTTCAGCACTCACCTCTCGTATTACTCTTAGGACAAGCATATATTTACATGTATTAGATTTAAGGGGTTAATGTGAACAGCGATCTTCTTGATGAGGATAGTTGGTGAACGTTCTACATGTTCACGAGTTATATGCCCAGCTCATCATCCAATTTGTGACTAGACTAGTGCCATGTGTAAGAGCCCGACCATGCCCAGGAGTTGTCTGTAGAGGGGCGAGGACTTAGCCTTGATTTGCCTACCGAGCCAGGAGCGAGTGCAGTACCAGAGACTACAGCTCGCTCGTAGTGCCGGTATAGTAGAGTAACGTAATTTATCTGTCCTTGTGTTCTCACAGTCTTTTCCTGGGTTCTCGCTTTCGGTGCTGGGACTCGTTGTTCCTGTGACTTGGCCTGCTAGCTAGAACACATGGGGATGATGAGTGGGTTATATCTTTATTTTACTATGCATTGCAGCTCTCTTTAAGTTTATGTATGTAACACTTTACAATACACATTACTCACACACAAGACAACACTATTAATACTTTCATGTATCAATTAACTGCCCTGTCGTTTTGCTGCTGTGTCCGGAGTTCTGTTGCATAGGGCGCATACGGACTCAGAGGGGAGACAGAGTGAGAGAAGCGAAGTAGCCTATGCGGTAGTAGGCTACCGGCGCAGCACTGTTGCCTGCAACCTTTTAGTTATTCCAAGTATAGATTCATTATTACAATAAGTGACTACTGTTTATGTTCCTTCCATGTGTATTATTAGGTATCTACTGGATCATGAACATCTTGTATGCTACATGCTAGTGCATGTTAGTAGGGGACAGTTATTCTAGTGCACGCGCTTTCAAGTAGGCGTGTACATTTGTCATTTAGCATTTCACTGTCATACCTTTAGCCTGCTTCTATTCTACATTATTAGAGGCTTAATATTAACGTAGTTTCTTGAGTATTGCATTTCTTTAGTAATAACGTAACCTATAAATGTCTGAGGGAGTTTAGCCTCATAGCCTACCCCTGTTGTACACTTTCGCCGAGTTAAGGTACCTCGTTACCATAGACGATAACTCTGTAGGGCGTTGGTGCTTTTGTTGTCTGGAGCATATAGTATTTGGGACTGGAATCGAGCGTGTCGTTGTCACATAAGCCATTTCTGTCCTACGATCAAGAATCCCGAATATGTATTGCCGATCCAGCCGTAACAAAATGGCGACCTTGCACAAGATTCAGTAGTATCCTATCACATGTTTTTTGGAGAACTATTCTATGCTACCTAGTAGAGCTGGCTAGAATTTTCTTGCATATTGGAGGAATTTTTATTGTGTCATTATTGTATTGGTGGACTTGCAGATTGTTTCGTTGGGGGTGTCTAGAGTAGAGTCATTCAAGCATCTTTAACATTTTGTGAGTCGAGACTGCAATTAGTAATAAGCACTTCTTTTTTTTTATGAACAGCAATTGTATAACCAGCACTATGTCTAATGACTCATCATTTACGGGGGAGGATAACACGGTACAGCCTAGTAACCAGCAAGTACAACAGATGTTTAGGGAGGGGAGTGTTATAAGTGGAGAGAGGGATGCCCGGGCATTTTTGCAGACACCTTTGACCGAACAGCGCCTGCAGGCTATTGATTGTTACGGTCTTCGCTGTTTAGCCACGGTTTTGGGGCGGGACTGTCCTGACTCAGCACAGGACAACCAGGAAGGAGGACCGAAGACAGCGAGGACGGCAACCTACAAAGGAATTAAATACTAATCCGTCAAGAACCGCGAATTTGGATAAATCTCCACCAACACGACCCAAATTCAAAACCGTCAGGGATAACGACCGAGGACCGAGGACAGCCATGAATGTAAATGTAGATCCGACCAAGAACCAATAATTCGATGAAAGAACGTAATGCGAGTTCTAAAACCGCAACTTTAAAGGTTTTCTATGCAAACGCTCGTAGCATACGCAATAAATTTTCAGATTTAGAGGAACTAGTGTTTACAGAAAATTATGATGTGATTGGCATAACAGAATCTTGGCTCAATACAGAAGATAGAGACTTTTTAGCAGAGTATTCACTTCCCGGTTATGTAATGTTTGAGAACAGCCGAATAAATAAAAATGGAGGTGGCGTTTTATTTTATATCAAAGAAAGTCTTAACCCGACCCTCGTGTCAAAACCTCAAATTGTGAACGTCGACACATCTTTTGTGCTAATAAAGAATAATAAAGGTACAAAAATAATACTTGCGTTAATATACAGACCTCCAGCTCAATCAGTGCAAACTGACCGAGAAATTTACGAACAAATTGCAGATGTAAGTAACTCACAAGATACCGTAATTTTTGGCGACTTTAATTTACCTGTGACCAAGTGGGGCGATACTCTTACTTCACACTCCGGACATGACTTGTATACGAACTTGCAAGAGAGTTCGCTTTATCAATTTGTTCGAACGCCGACCCGTGGTAATAACGTTCTTGACATTGTACTTGCAACAAAAGAAGAATTGATAGAGAATTTGAATGTTGGTGATGAATTCAGTAACAGCGACCATCGTACGATAACTTTCACTTTAAAGTTTACTAGTAACGAACCAAATAGTAGCATCGAAAAAGTCCCTAATTTCAAGAAAGCAAACTTCCATAAACTTAGAGCTATGTTTAAAGAAACTGACTGGAGCTTTTTAATTAACAATAACGACATAAATACATCTTGGAAGTTATTCGAAACCACTTACCTAAAAGCAGTGCAAGACTGCATACCATCGAAAATACGGCGTCCAGGCCATAATAATAAGCCCAAATGGTGGAATAAAGATATTTCAAACTGCCTGCTTGCTAAAAAATTTGCTAATGATAGATTAAAATCCTCACAAAATGACGAAGAACGGGTGAAATTTGTAGAGCTACGACGCAAAGCCAAAAAGTTAATTAAGCAAAGTAAAAAGACCTTAGAGTTACATATTGCGAATCAAAGTAAAACAAACCCGAAAGAATTCTATAGTTATATCAGAAAGAAAAAAGTAGTTACTTCAACTGTTGGACCGTTAGTCGATGAAAAAGGAGAATACACCAAAGACGAAGTACAAATGAGTAATGCCCTCAATACCTTCTTTGCATCAGTTTTTACAACCGAAGACCTCAGTGATATCCCTACACCATCGCCGATTCAGATTGATAATTCAGATGTTCTAAGCAATATCACCGTTACAGAGAGAGAAGTATTGAATTGTTTAGATAAACTCAAAGTAAATAAAACGCCAGGACCTGATACAATCTCGCCTAGAGTTCTAAAGGAAGCTAAGAATGAGCTCTCCAAACCACTGACATTACTATTCAATAAATCCTTGCAGTCTGGAACTATGCCTGATCAGTGGAAGCTAGCCAATGTAACACCGATATTCAAAAAAGGCAGCAAATCCCTACCCAGTAACTATCGTCCAATTAGCTTAACCTCAGTTGTATGTAAAATGCTAGAAACGGTCATACGAGACAGACTCGTAAATCACTTAGAGGAAAATAACATACTTAAAGATACTCAACACGGCTTTCGTAAAAAACGTTCCTGTTTAACAAACCTCTTAGACTTCTTCCACGATATCCTCAACCTCTACGATGAGAGTAAAGCTGTAGATATTATATACCTTGATTTTCAAAAGGCCTTTGACAAAGTTCCCCACAAACGTTTACTGCTAAAACTAAAAGCGCATGGAATACAAGACGGTGTGTTGAAATGGATAGAAAATTGGCTCAACAACAGAAAGCAAAGAGTAGTCATAAACGGTAAGGCATCTAAATGGACCAATGTAAGTAGCGGGGTACCCCAGGGATCGGTACTAGGACCAATTCTCTTTCTAATTTACATCAACGACATAGATGAGGGTCTCACCTGCACAATCTCAAAATTTGCTGACGATACAAAAATTGCAAATAGCGTACTCTCAAAAGAACAAGTTGACGATATGCAACACAATCTAGATAAATTGTCATGTTGGGCCCAAATTTGGCAAATGAGTTTCAATGCGGATAAATGTAAAGTACTACATGTCGGATACCTAAATGAGAAAGCAAACTATTCGATGAATGGCATTCAGCTTAAGAATGTAAACAGAGAAACTGATCTGGGAGTAACAATATCGAGTAACCTAAAACCGAGTCAACAATGTTCAGAAGTTGTTAAGAAGGCAAACAAAATAATTGGCTTTATAGGCAGGTCATTTGAGCATAAATCCAAAGAAGTTATCCTAACCCTTTACAATTCCTTAGTCCGCCCTCTTCTGGAATACTGCGTTCAATCCTGGTGCCCTTATTACCAAAAAGATATAAACAAGCTAGAACGAGTTCAACGTAGAGTTACCAAAATGATACCTAGCCTAAAGAACAAACCATACGAAGAGCGTCTTAGAGAATTAAATCTATTTCCTTTAACCCAGCGCAGATTAAGAGGCGACTTAATTCAAGTGTTCAAAATCATCAAAGGCATCGACAATATGAACTGTAGTAAGTACTTCACTATCGACCAATCTAATTACACACGGGGAAACGGTTGCAAAATTATTGGTAAATCTTTTAACTCGCACGAATCTAAGAATTTCTTCTTCAATCGAGTTGTCAACTTGTGGAATGGGCTTCCCCGAAACGTTATAGACTGCAGCACCGTTGATTCATTTAAATTCCGCCTAGACAAATATCTCGCATCAAACCCGCGACTGACTGCGTTTGTAAATGAATAACTTTATCCTCCCCTCAGTTACTAACCCATATGTCCCCTACTAACTTCCTAGTCCTGCCACGTTAGTGGTAGGGCAGTAGTTCCCTTTCCAATGTTCCCTTACCCACTCTAAACCACTGTTTGGACACTTGATCCTCAGTGTTTTGGAGGACAAGCAGCCTAGAAGGGTCACTAGATCTGTTGTTGCTTGATTTCCTTTGTACTCCTTTGTACTCCTTTGTACAGTTGGCCCAAGAAGAATTTGGTGGCATGTTTGTTGGGTGATGGCGATGGGGCGGTGGGTGGAGTGGGGTCTTGGGGGGTTCCCTCCAAGCCTCCATTCCACTCTACCCCTGAGCTGGGCCCTCAGCCAGCGAGTCTTAGCACGATGCAGCAGGAGGGTTCTCAAGGGCAAGCTGGCTTACCCGTAAACACGTCTCGGTGTGGATCCCCCATTTTGTGCTCTCCCCCCCCAGGCCTGTCTCCTGAGATGTTATTTCAGCTAGAACTAGCTAAGTTTAAGCTGCAGGAGACTCAGATACAACAGGCTAGTATAGAACGCATAGAGGTTGCTAGAATCCAAGCCAATCAGGATGCAACCAGGTACCAGGCTGAAATGGATGTCGAGAAGTCTAGAGTAGAGACCACGGGGCGTCATCACGGTGGTGGGCAACGGGTTACAGACTCACTTTCGCATTTAATTAAGTTAGTACCCGCATTTGATGAGACAGCAGTGACTGAGTTTTTTGCTAGTTTCGAAAAGAAGTGTCGTGAGTATGACTGGCCGGAGGTTAAATGGGCAGCATTAGTTTCATCACGTCTAGTGGGTAAGGGGTTGAAAGCCTACGATGCACTGTCACTGGACGAGAGTGTCGTGTATGGACTGGTGAAGGAGGCTGTGCTCCGGGCCTACGAACTGCAACCCGAAACTTATAGATTGAAGTTCCGTGGCGTGAATAAGAAGAGCGACGTCAGTTTTATGGAGCACGCACGGGACTTAACAGATGCATGTAATAACTGGTTTCGGTCCGAGCACGCAGAGTCAGCTGAGGAAATTAAGCAACTTTTCTATCTGGAACAGTTTTACAAATGTACTGGAACCGATCTAACGCTGAACATTAAGGAAAAATGTCCCAAGACAGTAGAGGAGGCTGCCAAGATGGCAGACTTCAGATTATCATTGATTAGTGGTTGCGGTGCCGCTCAGAGGGCTGAGTCAGGGCAGAAGGGGCGCTATACCCCACCCACCAGAGTTTTCGATAATAACAAATCCTATGACACACATAACCACACTAAATGCATTGCACCTAATAACACCTACAAACACAAGCCTCTCCCGTTTACTAAAGGTCAGGCCCCTTCTTCGCCCGCACAAGGGAAGAAGCCCATTGGGGATGTGAAATGTTACAAATGTCAGAAGCTAGGCCATTATTCACGTGAGTGCCCTAGTAACACTCCCGCTAAGCCGGTGTCATTGGTTCACAGTATCGGTGTGTCTCTGAAGGCTGCAGCAACTGCCCGGGGTAGGTTGTCAGCAGCTGAGGCACACGCGGTAAAGAAGCGTACGGAAGGCTCGACACCTGTCCGGGACACTTTCTGTGGCCATCGGGGGCACGGGTTTGTGAGCTGGGGGAGTGAACTACGGAGGGTTGACTTGCTGAGGGATACGGGGGCTTCGCAAACTTTGTTGAGGAACTTCACAGGGAAACCGATAAATGCGGCCAGAGTTGTTGTGGTGCAGGGTATAAATGCTACGAGGTCATACCCACTTGTGAGGTTGGAGTTGAGAGTGGGAGAGGTGTGCAGGGAGCTGGATGTAGGGATCGTTGAGTGTTTGCCAGTTGAGGGCGTCGACCTTCTTCTCGGCAACGACTTTGCGGTGCCCACTTCCGGGACTCCACCCTTAGTCGTTGCCGAGAGGGCGGCCGACGTGGATGGTGAGAATCGGGAATGGGTTGGGAGGTGCCAACAGGATGAGATGGCCTGTGTGGTAACCCGATCTCGCTCTGCGGCTCCTGCACAGCCTAGCACTCAACCTCGGGGACAGTGGAGGAAGGATCAGGAGAAGGTTGCTAAGGGCAGGAAAAGGGACATTGATTCTGCTGCACTTCTCGGTGATTCGGTACTTGGACCTATAATAAACACGGGAGTTGACTCTGGCCCAGATATGGTGTGTAACAAGGCAGAGTTGGGTAAGACTTCGCGTGAGGCAAGAGCTGTAGCGAGAGCCACTAAGGCAGTAGAGCCTACTAGCCGGGGTAATGTCTTATTACAAAACCATCTTGATGCATTGACGCCCAGGGACATTAGTGAGCAGCAGCTGCAAGACGCTAGCCTAGCTCGTTATAGCAATGGTGCCATAGAGTTGGAGGAAGATGGGGATGCGAAGCCGGGAGATTTCTTTAGGCTCAACAGGATATTGTACCGCAGATTTCTAGACCCCAAATCGAAGTGGGAGGGCGGTGCGAGGGTAGTAGACCAGGTGGTTGTTCCAAATAAGTATAGAGAGTCCTTATTGTGTCTGGCGCATGATGTGCCGGTGGCGGGTCATTTGGGGGTAACAAAAACATTGGCGGCATTGGGCAGGTTTTTCTGGTGGCCTGGGGTCAAGGCTGATGTCTGTGCATGGGTGGCTGGGTGTGCGACCTGCCAGACAACGGGGAAGCCTAACCAGACCATCCCGAAGGCACCTTTGTTTCCCATACCTGTCACCGGGCCTCCGTTCAGCAAAGTTGTAGTAGATTTGGTTGGCCCTTTCCCGCCTACTAGTAGTGGCAATAAATTCCTGTTGACAATCATGGATGTGGCTACGAGATACCCGGACGCATACCCCATGAGAAACGGCTCGGCAAAGGCAGTTGTTAAAAACTTATTATTGTTCTGTTCCCGTTATGGATTTCCACGTGAGGTGCAGTCAGACCAGGGGAGCAATTTTACATCCAAATTGTTCAAGCAAACCCTTCAGTTGCACGGTATATGTTCTGTAGTGTCGTCAGCCTACCATCCCGAGAGTCAGGGAGTCTTGGAGCGGTGGCACTCGACCCTGAAGAGTATGCTACGCTGTTACTGTGCAGAACATGACACTGATTGGGATTTGGGTCTGCCGTATGTTCTGTTCGCTGCACGTGAAGTCCCAGGAGAGAGCCTGGGGTTCAGTCCAAATCAACTAGTCTTTGGCCATAATGTGAGAGGACCTTTAAGTATGGTGAAAGAGATCTGGGAGGGCGAAGAGAAGCCGGGGTCTGTACTTAAATATATCCTTGAGAGCCGGGAGAGACTTATAGGTTGCATGGCAGCGGCAGGTAATAACTTGGTTAATGCACAGGCGGTCATGAAGCACCAGTATGACGCCAAGGTGAAGCTTCGGGAGTTTTCGGTGGGTCAGGAGGTAATGTTGCTTTTACCTTTGCCTGGACACCCCCTTTCTGCCAAGTTTATTGGGCCGTATGTGGTGGCTAAGAAACTGTCCGACCTTGATTATCTCGTTGCAACACCTGACCGTAGAAAAAAACATCAGTTATGTCATGTTAACCTCATGAAAGAGTATGTGAGACGCCCCTCAGAGCCTCTCACTGTCCCTGTGCTGGCCTGCAGCGGCCAGGGTGGAGAAGGAGGTGGGGACAGTCATGCTGCTGAGGAGGATAGCTGGGACTGTGTCATTTCCGCGGAACAGTGGGCGGGGAATACTGAACAAGAGGCTAGGCAAGCTGTAAGTCACCTGCCTGAGCACCAGGGTGCTGCTGTCCTAGGCCTGTTCAGGTCATACCCCTCTGTTTTCGCCGAACACCCAGGTCTCACTACTCAGGTAACGCACGACGTGGACGTCGGTGATAATGTGCCCTTCAAGTCAGTGCCCTACCGTGTGCCCCCGGTAAAGTTGCCAGCTTTACAGGAGGAGTTAAAGTACATGGTTGAGAGAGGGATGATCACTGAAGGTTATGTGAAGTGGACATCACCCGTCACGTTGCAGCCAAAACCTGACGGCAAGGTGCGGTTCTGCATAGATTTTCGTAGGCTAAATGGCTTGACCACTACCAACCCTTACCCTTTGCCTCGAGTTGACGACAGCGTGGACAAGATAGGGAATGCAAAGTACCTTACTAAAATTGATCTTGTAAAAGGCTACTGGCAAGTACCCCTGTCGGACCGAGCTAAGCAAGTTTGTGGTTTTGTGGTAGATGGCAAGACCTACCAATGTAACGTAATGCCTTATGGGCTTAAGAACGCACCTGCCACGTTTCAGAACCTGATGAACGATATTTGTGACGAAATCCCTAACTGCACGGTCTACCTTGATGACGTGATAGTGTATGATGACGATTTTGAAAATCACCTAAGGCACTTAGAGACCCTGTTTGGGAAGTTGCACGATGCTGGGCTGGTGGTGAACCTGAGGAAGTGCGAGTTTGTAAAGGCTACTGTGCAGTATCTTGGCTTCGTGGTCGGGTTAGGCCGGGTGTGCCCCCCCCTGAGCAAGATACAGGCTATCAATATGTTTCCCAGGCCCACCACTAAGCGCCAGGTCATGCGGTTCCTAGGTATGATAGGCTATTATAGGCGCTTCATCCGGGGATACTCTACTGTCTTAGCACCGTTAACTGATCTACTGTCGAAGTCAGTGAAGTTCTGTTGGGCTGCGGAGTGTCAGAGGGCTTTCGACCTAGTCAAGCACCTGCTGTGTACACATCCGATTTTGAGAGCCCCAGACTTCTCCAGGAGTTTTCAGCTGGCGACTGATGCCAGCGGTGTGGGTGCCGGGGCAGTGTTACTGCAGACTGATTCCGAGGGCTTGGAACACCCAGTGAGCTTCTTTTCTCGCAAGTTTAATTCGGCACAAAGGAATTACTCGACTATAGAGAAGGAGCTTCTTGCTATCGTTTTGTCGCTCAAACATTTCGAAGTTTATGTTCCAGCCTACGGCCCGGTAGTGACGATTTATACGGACCATCATCCCTTGAAATTCCTAAATCAGTTTCACAATCGGAATATGCGGTTGACCAGGTGGTCCCTAATGCTCCAAGAGTATAATCTCAACATTCAGCATATTGCCGGGAGTGAGAACGTGATAGCAGATTGTATATCAAGGGTTGATGATCCAGGATAGTCGTGCACGGTGTGTGGGTTGAGCAGGAGTAAAATTAGGCTATCATAACGCCGTCCAAAAAGATTATAAAACAATAAAATAAACGAGAAATTTTTTTTTAGTTTTGTAAGTCTTTATTGTTGTAGCATGATGCATGCGATATTGTGTTTTATGTATAATTCACTCTTCAGTTGTTGTGCACCTTTTGCAATTAGTGGCAGCTAAGGG
>JBAKBP010023551.1:0-36744 GCA_037953745.1 Lithodes maja
GGTTAAAACTGTTCTACTGAAAACTATACAGGAATGTAGTTACATATAAAGATCATATATATGTGAAAAAGTGTCCACGTATTTATATAACTAACTATTAAGGAGAGGTGGGTAGTTTTTCTGGCCCCTCTTTTGCCTTATGTTTAGCCAGCTCCATTAGTTTTCAGATTTTATGACGTTCGACCCATTTCTTTGTCAATATTAAGATTTTTCGTGTCATTTAGGTGTCGATTTTGTCCTGACGAGCGATAGCGAGCCATTAATTTAAGAGGAACCGCCCTTCGGCCGGGACATTTTTCTATTGAAGAATTTAAAAATGTATCTTGAAGGTGGGTCTTGGGCGGGCGTTTCTTTAAGGGGAGAAGAGTCGCTTTTCTAGACCACCTTCTCCCTCATCTTTAGACCCAGTAGTTTGGCGATTTTATGAACTTTCGCCCCATTTCTGTCAATTTTAAGACCTTTCCTGTCAATTAGGTCTCGATTTTTTCCTGGCGAGCGATAGCGAGCCCTGTAATTTAAGAGGTATCGGCCTGACATTTTTCTACCGAAAAATTTACAAATTTATCTTGAAAGGGGGTCTAGGGGGCTTCATTGTAAGCTTGATGGAGGTCTAGCGAGGAAACTAGAAAAATAATAAATAAATACAAAAATTGACAAAAAGTGAATGATCTCCCCTTAAGCTTGAGGGAGGTCTAGGGAGGAAACTAAAACAATTATAAAAAAATACGTAAGTAAGCAAATGAATACGCCCATCCCGCCTTAACCTGGTAATTAATACGCCCATCCGCCTTAACCTGGTAATTAATACGCCCATCCCGCCTTAACCTGGTAATTAATACGCCCATCCCGCCTTAACCTGGTAATTAATACGCCCATCCCGCCTTAACCTGGTAATTAATACGCCCATCCCGCCTTAACCTGGTAATTAATACGCCCATCCCGCCTTAACCTGGTAATTTTGCACTAGGTCCCTTTGAACTCTATACTCCATTCATTATAGGAAGGCCAGAAGTCGTGAACCCTAACCTCTGTAACTCAAAAGGGGCTAGAGCAAATAGGCTGTAAATTGCCACACCTATTCCCTGGCTAACTCTTCCCAAATGGTAAATTTATTAGCTCGATTATGTTAGACCTACTGTAGATGTGCGAGAGATTAATATATTTATTTTTTCTTCTGTTCAAGCTCTGTCTCGAGTCTGCCACCCCTACTATGGGGTATGTGCCTGAAGAGTATATACATGGTGTGTTTTTGCCACTGGACTGGTAATCCAATGGTCCCGGGTTCGAATCCCGACGTATCAATGGGAAGATATTATTGGGATGGAATTTGTTCTGTACCTAGTATCTGTACATTACCACAAAACCCACCAAACCGTCAAAAAAATACCATCACTGAATAAATGGCACTGTAATATTCCCATATTCAAATTATGCTACAGGATAGCAATGCCCAGCGAGTTAAATGCTCAATAGGTGGCGTTTTGACAGTGAGGGTCAGAGTCTGAGAGGGTGAGACAGTGAAGCACAAAGGCGAAGCGGCTCCAGAGATGGGGCTGCTTCGAGCCATGAGTGGAGTTCTAAGTGCTTCACATGTCTCACTCCCTAGACGGAACGAGACCTCACAGGCTTCAAAGTGTTGAGCGGTTGGAAATACAGGCTCTCAGATTATGCCCGAGAGGGAGTAGTGGAATATAGAAAAAAAACAAATATATATATATATATATATATATATATATATATATATATATACATATATATATATATATACTTGGAGCAGATCGGTGAAGATACTGTGTCCAAAATAACATGCAGGATTTCAGTGGCCAGACAAACACGAAATATGCTACACTATATCATCAGCCAATTAACAAGTATATAATTATTATCTAGCTCAAACCGACCGAGTACAAATTCGCCAGCCCAAATAATTACGGAGCCTTGTTATCCCTATAATTTGACTGCTTGGAAAAACATTAGGGCACTGCTAATCGGAACGCCCAAATACTTCTCGAATTTAGCCAAGTCAGCCTCTTCTATACTCTTTCCCAAGGGCCAATAGTGTGTGAGAGAGAGAGAGAGAGAGAGAGAGAGTGTGTGTGTGAGAGAGAGAGCTACGTGACACACAACACAAGCCACATGATAAAACACATTACACATTCTTTACTACGTGCTTAAGTCTCTCTCTCTCTCTCGGACTAGGTACCTGTTCGTATGTCTGTCTGTATGTGTATATATGTATGCGTGTGTGTTTGCGCATATTAGCAACCAAAATAATTATATGCATTTGTGCATGATATGCATGTAGATAAGTGTGTGTTTTGTGTGTGTGTGTGTGTGTGTGTATGAGGGCGTGTGGATATGTATATGTACGCATGTTAGTGCGTATGTGTGTGTGTGTGTGTGTAAGAGTGCGAGTGTTTGTCTCCCTGCCAATATGAAGTTAAAATGACGTGATTAAGAGCCCGTTAGTAGGTTTGAAAACAGCCTGAGAGTGAAAGAGAGTGCGTGTGTCTGTGTGGGTGAGAGAGAGAGAGAGAGAGAGAGAGAGAGAGAGAGAGCGCGAACTAAACAGTTACAGATGCACAGACCTTGCGGTCCCTACTAGGTAGTCAGGCCTTAATAGGCTCTCTTCCCACCCTCCTTTCCCTCCGGTTAAAAAGCCGTACTGAAATATAGGATGAAGTGTAACCTTATGGGCCAGGAAATGCCTACAAGGAATTTATTTTTATAGAGTATGGAAATAATTTAGTCTGAAAGGAAGTTACACTTACGTACCTACTGATTCATTCATATTAATATAATATATAGATTAATCCAATCAGATGATCGTCCAGTCTCTTCTCAAATGTACCAATTTAATTATTATGGACCACCTCCCTTGGTAAACTATTCCACTCTTTAACCTCACTGTATGTGAAGAAATGTTGTGACATCTAGGCATGCCTAGTTTCTATTTCATTTCATTCTATTACCTCGTGTTGTAGGATTGTTATTAATCGTGAACAGTGTATTGATATATACTCTGTCAAATCCGTTATAAATAAGTATCTTAAAACACTCGATAAGTTGGTCTTGTAACCTCTTTTTCTTTAGCGAACACATTTAATGTCTTTAATTTTTCATAATAAAGCTCGTTTCTCAGAGAGGGAATTGGCTTATTTGCTCTACTTTGCACTATGTCTTGAGAGTGAGTGAGAGAGAGAGAGAGAGAGAGAGAGAGAGAGAGAGAGAGAGAGAGAGAGAGAGAGAGAGCACTAAGAAACATGTTATGAGAATATAAGAATGTACGTGTATGTTTAAGTGTGTGGTTCTCCGTGCATGGAATGCATGAGTGAGTGTGTGTGTGCGTGGGTGTACGTGTGTGTGTACGTGTGTGTGTGCGCGTGTACGTGTGTGTGTGTGTGTGTTTGCGCGCGTGTGTACGTGTGTGTGTGTGTGTGTGTGCGCGCGCGCGCAGTGCCCTGTCCACACCATAAATATACACATACTATAAATTCCTCTTCAGTTTAATATTCCTCCTGTGTGCAGTTACACACACACACACACACGCACACATATATATACAAACACACACATTTTTCCATGTAGTTTATTTTCCGCACACATGGGGTACGTCCCTGGGGCTTATTCTGGTGGAGTGCACCGGGGCTACTGGATCATACCCCTTGGTAACCCTTGGGTTAAGGTGCTGGGAACGGCTTCTGGGGCAGTTTGAAGCCGGTGTTCTGGGGATGGTATAGAATATCGGTATTTCCTTACCAGCTCCATTTTTTTTACCAAACATAACAGACAAACCAACGTATAAACCACGTAAGTCTGATGTAAATAAAAAAATAAAACTAAAAAATCGCACAGCTGACGAAATGCAGCCACCCGTATGTTGAGGATTGCAAGTGTGAATGTAGGTAGTATTAAAGGCTGCGTCCCATACAGTACGTAAAGACCCAACAAGAGCCGATCTTTTCAAAATATTTGAATTTTTGAAAAATCGTGCATGATCGAGCAACATCGTGGAAATAAATCGGCTCTACTCGAGTTCATCTGGAACTGGACGGGGTGCCCGCCGACAGGTCCGTGAAGTCGGCCAATAATTAGTGTATGCACTATTTTTCAGCCGACTGTTTTTGATGGTCGGGGAAAAAAAAAGTTAAATTTTGGACGTGCTGCTGACTTATGTCGATTGGTTTTCGGACGTGCAGCAATCGTTTTTGACGTACAATAATCGGGAATTAATCGGGCAAAATGTTCGAACCAGACTATAGTAAGCTCGACACGACCATGACATGACAAACGCCCGACTAAAAACAGACAACCAATCCGATCCTTTCGATAACGATATCGTTACTTCGTTGTATCGTTATTTATCGAAGATATGGATATTTATCATATTTTAAATAAAAAATCTTATGTGCAACAATGCTATCATTATTGTATTAGAAAAAAAAAAACCTGCCATTACGAGGGTTCGGTTCGGCTTTTAGTTTACCTATTTATTGACTATTCTGCGGATTTCTGCCGGTTTGGCAATTAACCCGCCGAGTGCCAGCCAATTTTGACGGTGTGCTTCTGCCAGTGCCAGAGTTTTTTTTTTTTTTTTTTTTTTTTGGCTAAATCTATCAATTTGGGAGAGAAAGGAAGGATAATGGTAAACAAAAAAACACTCCCCTCGCCAGAAATCATAGTCCCCGATGGTCCTGAAAGTAGCTGAAAAGACACTATAGACTACAGAGACGTTTATGGTATCGGAATGTATGGGTGGGAGGGTGGTTCTGGGGTTGGTGGGGGGGAAGGTAGAAGGGTAATTGACTTATGTTTTGAAGCCGATTGGTGAGGTAGTTTCGCCACCACGGATTTTCCTTTTTTTCCTTTTCTTCGTACGGATACGCTAGAGGTGGGTGGTGGGAGGCGGTTGGGGGTGTGGTGGGGGGAAGGCAGAAGGGTAAGGGACTTGTCACACAAATATGGAACCGATTGGTGCAGTCGTTTCGCCGCCACAGATTTTCAATTTTTTTCCTTCTGACGGGACAGACAGTCAGCGAGTGGGTGGGAGGAGGGATTTGGGATTTTTGTGGTGGGTAGCCTAAAGGGTAAGGTACATGTGGTAAAAATATGAAAGCCATAGGTGCAGTCGTTTCGCTGCTACGATTTTTTTTCGCCGAGGACGTATATATGCCTCCCTGGCACTCTGCGGGTTAATTAACTATTATCGCTATTTTGGAACAAAAAAGTATGACGTTTACCGTTAGTTAATTCGTTAAAGCTGAAAAAAAATTATCCGATAAACGTTAACCCGAAATCGTTAGTTACATTATCGCGTTACTTTATCGCGTTAGTGCCCACCTATGGGTAGACTGTGTGGGGTCTACGGCCCCCGACCTTTATATAGGGTTGGGTACTTGGTCGTGCTTCTGTCGTAGGAGTCGACCCTGTCGGATGACACAGGTATGTATCGTGCGACACACTTGCGCAGCACATATGCTGCTCGTCTGGCAAACGACTAACATCCTATCAACATCCAACTTAGCGTACTGTGAACGTGTTGCGCGGACGTGTGTGTCGTACTGACATCTTAATAGGGTCACGAGTTAACGTGTGGCAGACGTAGATGTGTCGTGAGTGACGTGTGAGTGACGTGTGACTGACGTGTGAGTGACGTGCGGCTGTCCTTGTCTGGCGAGCCTCGTGTCAAACGTGTCAATTCGGCAAAAAGTTGTTAAATCGGCTAACATCGGCCGTTGTCGTGTCTTGACGTACTGTATGGGACGCGGCCTTAAGGCCGCGTCATACAGAGGCCGAACGTACTAGGACAAAGTCCCGAATAGGATGACTTTCAAAAAATATTCAAATTTCAGGCGGGTCGGGTATATTCTGCACAATTCGGCATACGTTCCTGACTATTCGTGGGTTGGTCTGATGTTGGTCTGATGTTGTTCATGTATGTTGCCGACATTCCGGAGAGTCGGGAAAAAAATAGTGGCTACACTAAATTTCCACGAACATTCGGGTAAAAAAAAAAAAAGTTACAAAATGGTCGGATGTTGGGAGAGTTATTCGTAACTCGTTCGGGAGTTGTTCTGATTAATTCGTAGTTCGGTCTTCTGTTTCGGGACTTGTTCGGTACTTTTTTCAATTGCCGAATTTGTTAGGAACTACCCGAACAAATCCCGAACAAATCCTGACAAAACTTCGCTAAAATTATGATGATTCCCTCGTATTCCCGACTAAACCCCGTACGAGTTACGAATTATCAGAACAAGTTACGATCAAATTAAGACAAATATACGACAAATATAAGATTAATTTACGATGAATGCTCGATTAATCTTGTTTAATTAAGAATTAATTCCGAATTGATTACGAACTAGTAGAATTAGCTAAGAGTAACAACGGAACTTTCCACGCATAACTGCCTACGAGTCAGAATGCTAGTTTCGGTCCCACGTGGGTCCGCGTGGCTACGCACACCTTCCACAAGACACAGCTGAATCACTGGAGCGCGGGACCGAGGCAAGGGACAAGTGCACATGACACCCTGAGTGAACACGACTGATCGTACGTTGGCAGCCGCCCGCACGGACCCCTATATATAGCTGCCGGGAGATGCATCAATCACAGTATTCAGTGATTCACCACGCTCTCCAGCCACCCACAATGACTCTACTCTACACACCTTCACCATGCCCAAGGGATCCAAACTCAATTTTAAAGGGAAGAAGGCTGCCAAGCCCCCAGCTCCTACTACAGCCCCTGACAACACGTCCGTCGACCTGTTCCTCACCCAGGATTCAGTGAATGTTATGTCAACAACCTCGGAGGAGGAGACAGAACATACACAGTATGAGGCTGGCCAACACATCTCCGATGAAGCCGTCTCCGTCAGCAGCAATGAAGATGAAGATGTAACTACCCTACCCATAAAACACCGCTTCTTTCCAAAGAATTTCCCGGAACTAGATGACAGCCCGATGCACGAGCCGGACATTGAGGAGGACCAGACGCAGATTTCTACCCAGCAAACGACATCAACCGGCTTGACGACCCACTCACAGGACTCCCAAGACACACCGGCTTCTACAACACCTCGAAAAGCATACCAAAGGCATTTTCAACCTGCCTCCTGGCCCAAGAAAGTCTGTAGTTGAAATTCCTCTTTGGTTGATAGAGTCCTCGGTAAGGGTATGGCTTCTGCAACCACTCCCTCATGGGGAATGAGTCATCACTCACAAGGAAGTAGGGCACTGGCTTGTCATCCCCTGGGAATGGCTCAGGTGCAGGCAGTCCTGCTGCATCGTCCTCCAGCGCCTTCCGGATGTCGGTCACCTGGAAAATGCCCCCAATCAGATGCGGACCCGTTCGCTCCAACATCCACATACATAAATTTCCCCAGGTGATCAACAACTGCCAGGAGCACAATGGAGTTGTAGTGCTTGTAGTTGAAGTAAATGGATCCAGTGTTTGCAGGAGGCTGTATGGCAATGTGCTTTCCGTCGGAAGTTCCGCCGGAAGTTCCACCTGTCATTGAACCCCTTCGCAACCTCCTTCCAGCCTTCCGGTGTTGATGGGCAGACAATGACCTCCTCCATGTACTCTTGGATTATGGCCTCGCACGTCTCACGTACCACCAGGAAAATTGTGTTGGCACCAACAAGAAATTTGAGTGCCATACTCTTGTATGCCTCACCCGTTGCCAAGAAACGTAGAGTCATGGCAACTCGCAAACCAGGCTCCAGGGGCTTCTTCCAATTGGTTTCCTCCTTCTTGATCCGGGTTGTCACACGGCTTACGATCTCATTGTAGAGCTCCTCGTCCATACGGAGATAGTACTTGTAGGTGGGCTTGTCGATTGCCATTAGCGTCTTCATCAATTGGTGGTAGTTGTCCGTAGGATAATCTCGGTCTATACAATGGCTTGACGCTGCAGCTTCGTGGTGTCCTGGCACGTACACGGCGGGCCCGCTTTCATTTCAAGAGGGTGTGGCACATCAGCTGATGATTGAGGGTGGCAACGACAAGCTCCTGGAAGTGTATGGCCCTCTCCAAATCATCGCACAGGTCATCAGGGGGTGCTGCCATGTTGCAGTGTCGATCGCTGGGTTGAGACTGGTGGGGTGTGAGCCAACCCATTTCTTTTATATAGGGCAGTGTGACGTTAACCACTCCGTTAGAACCGCATGGCTTGTCCTACAGTGACTCGCTAGGATCGCCAGGGCAGTGGATGGGGCTACAGTTTATGTATTAGAGTGTGCTTTATTTCATATGAAAGCTTGTGTCATGGGCAGTCCAGAAAGGCTCTTTGTTTTCACCCATGTCAAGGCTTTATATATTTAATTGTAAAGTATATGTTTTATCATTAACTAGTAATGATGGGATCTGGGAGAGAGTGAGAGGGGGCGCGCAGTGTTTTTGTCCCGCTCGTTGACGTCACGGCTGGCTGCCTCGCGGGGGTTGGTGGAGAGAGGCCCTTACCATGCTGCAAGCTCTTGCTAGTGGCAAGATGACTTGTAACCGCTTTTTCCCCACGCACCTCGAGCTAGTGCGAGTATATATACAGTTCCTCGCCACTCTCTCCCTTAGATCTGGTTTCTAGAACGCACCCATCTTATTTCCCTTGCTATCTGTCCCCGCTTCGCACCTGAGAATCTTTTCCTCTGCCTATCGCTCTCATTTTCCATATCTTTCACCACCTTTTTATTAACATTATATCCCCTCTGGTTAACTCTGCAAAATCAGCTTCATGCTGGCCAGTTGTATTGTGCGTTAAGGTCTGATATAACCCATGTATGTTAGTGTTAAGATAAGTGGATCACGAAGCCTTGGTTGGCATTTATATTGTTGAAGTACCGCGTCCTATAATTATTAGTGTTCTGCTGGATTAGATAATGCTAGACTAGGAGTCTGATATTATAAGGTATTGTTTCCTATGAGTGCTGGCTTTAGTTAAACGCTGCAAGACATACCTGAGAACTGGAGTTGATTGAGTAAATTCTAGTCCGTGTGCCATTGAGAATAGAGAATGCACGAATGAGGGCTTTTTGCCTATACCATTCTGCACTGTTCTAGTCTCGATTGTTTGTCTTTGAGGTACGCCAGGAGAACGCTTAGTACTTCGGTATTAAGGTTTCTCAAGAGAGCTACCCTTCATTATAACGTAATATTTGACGCACAGACTTGAGATTTGCACTAGGCTATGCAGCATGCCATGCGCACCAGTATCTCGTATCATTGACTCTAGCTAGACTTTATCAGTCACAGTAGACATTAAGTATATTAACCTAATTACTCTTTTTATGCATACCCATTTATGATTACACAAGCATTTCTCAGCCTAGTTTGATGTATTGAGACACAAACGACTTAGGCTCTTTTTGTTGATAGGAATACTGCATTGTCGTGGCGATTATTATTATTGTTGTAGTGTTTAGGATATTCTTGGCTCCGACGGCATTATATATTCTGCCTTTTTGTGTGCATAGCCTGCACGAGCATTGTTCCGCTGCCTGCCTTTTTGGGTTCCATTTCCGATACGAGCATCTTTATAGCATCTAACATTTAAAGAAGATTCCTTGTTAGTGTTGAAGGACTTTAGTGCACTTTCTTTCATGCAGGAGTGCCTGACATTTATTGATTAAAGTAACGTAAGCTGTAACTTCTCTTACCACCTTACTTTGCATACCATAACCAAGCACCTTCGGTTATAGGTAGTAATAGGCTGTTTTCACATAACATTAAGCCTAGAGTAGACGCACATTTATTGAGAGTTTGATAGCCTATTATTGCATATAGAACTCTGTAGAGTATTTGTGTTCTTTGTTCACTGGGAATATACATCAGAGGTTGGAGCTAGCTCTTTCCGTTGTAACATTTATGCCATTACTAGTCCAATGAATAAGAGCCCTGATATATTTGAACCCGTCGTAACAAATGGCGACCTTACCTAGGATTTGGTGAACCTACATTTATTAGCAGGGAACATTTTTTGTTTTAGAGAATATTTTGCGGGGATCAGCAAGAATAATTTTTTTTTGCAACATAGTATAGCCCTTGAGTATTTCCGAGAATTTTTGTGTGTATATTCGAGGTATAAGAGTTTGGGGTACTTCTCTTCTGAATATTGTGGCGAGAAATTTTTGTGAGCATCATGTCTTATACCGGGTCAGAGGAGAATGGAGACACAGTACGTAATGTCGAAACTGAGGAACAGCAGCATGATGAAAGGGTTAATCGGGTGAACTGTGAGGAGGATGCTAGGATATTTTTGCAATGGCCTGTTACTGCCGAGCGGTTGGAGGGGATGGATCGGTACGGTCTTCAATGCCTGGCCACAGCTATCGGTCATGCGGTTACTAGCAGCATGACCAAGGATAACTTGATAACGTGTGTACTGGGCAGGGTGACTGGTGAGCGAGATGGGTTGAGTGCTCAGAGCCCTTCGGCCATGCTTCCCCTACACTCGACTCCCAGCCATCCCAGTAGTTTGCCGACCCCGGGTACGCTTCCGCAGTTGGGTGGTGACTGGCAGGGTGGGTTGCCCCTGGGGGGACCACCGGTAATTTCAAACATTGTAGCACCTTCACCTCCTCAAGGGTTATCTCCAGAATTATTGCTTCAGCTCGAATTAGCTAAGATCGAAGAGAGAAAGGCTATCAGGGCAGGTGAGCAGCAAATAGAATTAGCCAAGATAGAAGAGAGAGCCAAGCTAGCAAAAATCCAAGCTGATTTGGAGTCAACTAGGTACTGTGCCGACATGGATGTAGAGAAGTCGCGAGTAGAGACAACGGGACAGCGACTTGGGGCTGGTAACCGTGTTCATGAGCAGTCTCTCTCGCACTTATTGAAACTGGTTCCGGTGTTTGATGAGAGTGGTGTAACAGAATTTTTCACACGCTTTGAGAAGAAGTGCCAGGAACACCAGTGGCCAGAGAATAAATGGGCAGCACTTATATCCTCTAGATTAATAGGCAAGGGTCTTAAAGCCTACGATGCGTTACCTTTGGAGTTATGTATTGTGTACGAGGATCTCAAGGAGGCTGTCCTGAGGGCTTACGAATTGCAACCAGAAACGTACCGTTTGAAGTTCCGGGGTGTAACTAAGGGAAGAGATAGCACCTTTTTGGAACACGCCCGGGACTTGTCCGATGCTATGGGGAACTGGCTCCGATCTGAGAAGGTCACAACATTTGATGAAATTAAGCAGTTAATGATGTTGGAGCAGTTCTTTAAGAGTACGGGCGGTGATCTAACTTTGAACTTGAAGGAGAAAAACCCAAGAACTCTAGTCGAAGCAGCAGAAATGGCTGATCGACGGCTGTCGTTGATTCGGGGTTGCGGGTCCTCACAGAGGTACGATGCAAGTGCTAAGGACCGTTATCCTCCCCCTCCCCGTAACAATGACACATTTATACAGAAGAGCATGAAACTAAATCTGAATCCAAACCTTACACCACACCGTATGTGAAAAGTCAGGGGCCTTTTACATCACAGTATAAGCCGAAACCGAAATTTATGTGTTTTAGTTGCCGCCAGGAGGGTCATAAGGCAAATGAGTGCCCTAGTCGACCTCCTCCGGCAGCCGTGTCTTTTGCTCACGGCATTGGAGTGTTCAAGAGGACATCGGAGTTTGTTAGAGGCATTTCTTCCGAGGTAAATACACTGCCAGTGCAGAAGGATCCGGAAGGCTTATTCCCTGTCCGTGATGCCTTTAGTGACCACAGGGGACTCGGTTGTGTGGAGTGGGGGGGTAGAAGACATGAGGTGAGAATTTTGCGTGACACTGGGGCATCGCAAACACTGTTGAGAAATTTCACTGGTAAACCTGTAAATACGGCGCGGGTGGTTGTGGTTCAGGGAGTTAATGCAACAAGGTCATACCCGCTTGTAAGAATGAAGATGGAAGTTGATGGTGTGACTCGTGACCTGGATGTAGGAATTGTGGAGAAGTTACCTGTTGGGGGCGTCGACCTCCTTCTCGGCAACGACTTTGCGGGACCTACTTCTGAGGCTCCACCCTTGGTCGTTGCCGAGAAGCCGGCCGACGTGAGTAGGGAGGAGCAGGAGTGGGTTGAGAAGTGTCCGGTGCAGCCTATGGCGTGTGTTGTCACCGGAGATCCTGCCTCCAGGGAGTCACATTCTGGTCAACAATCTTTAGATCAGCGGAGGAAGGGTACCGAGAAGGGGTTGAAGGTTGATGCGGTTGAGAGTTTAGTATCAGCGGACATTCTCGGGGACTCATTATTAGGACCACATTTCGAGTCTAGAGAAGACCCATTAACTGTTCCTGAGAAGGCAGTGGATGGGCTTTAAAAGACGATGAGACAGCAACGGTACGCAGAGAGAGAGCAACGGGAGGCCAAATTTAATGTAGGAGGGGGGCATGAGTTGTTTCGCAAACACTTGGATAGGCTTGCTCCTTCGGACATTCGTAAGTTGCAATTGGAAGACCCGGAGGTTCTTGAATGTGGTACCGGTGCTGTCGAGTTGAAGGAGGACAGTGTTGCACAGTCGAGAGATGTAGCAACGAGGTACCCTGACGCGTACCCTATGAGAAATGGGTCAGCGAAGACGGTGGTCCGAGGATTGCTAGTGTATTTTTCCCGGTATGGTTACCCGCAGGAGATTCATGTAGTTTTGTTTGCTGCACGGGAGGTACCTGGGGAAAGTTTGGGATTCAGCCCTAATGAGCTCGTCTTTGGACACCGTGTCAGAGGGCCTCTCCATATGGTTGAAGAAGTATGGGAGGGCGCAGAAAAACCTTGTTCTATGCTCAAGTGTGTCCTCAACAGTCGAGAACGGATGTTGCGCAGTCTGGAGTTGGCTGGCCGTAATTTGACTAGCTCTCAGGCCCTCATGAATGACAGGTACGACCTCAAGGTTGAACTCAGGGAGTTTCACGTGGGTCAGGAGGTGTTGATTCTACTGCCCCTTGTAGGTCACCCCTTATCCGCGAAGTACGCTGGTCCTTATAGGGTGGTGGAGGAGCTATCAGACCTGGATTACTTGGTAGCCACTCCAGACAGACGGAAGCGCAATCAGTTATGTCATGTTAATCCCATGAAGGAGTATGGGAGGCACCCCCCTGAGCCTCTCACTGTGCCTGTGATGACGTTTAGCAGTCAAGGTGGAGAAGGAGAACGGGACAGTTAAGCTCAGGTGGAGGATAACTGGAAGGATAAGAAGTTCAAATGGGCGCCTGAGTGTGAGAAGGTGTTTAGAGAAGTAAAACACCTGTTGTGTACTTACCCAATCCTCAGGGCCCCTGACTTTAGCCTACCTTTCCAACTAGCAACGGAGGCTAGTGGTGTGGGGGCTGGTGCCGTCCTTGTGGAAAAGGACGATGATGGGCTGGAGCATCCTGTTAGTTTCTGCTCGGAGAAGTACAATTCGGCCCAGGGGAGCTGCTCTGTTGTCGAGGAGGAGCTGCTGGCGGTTGTACTTGCTCCGAGGCATTTCGAAGTCTGTGTTCCAGCCTATGGTCCGGTCGTTGTAGTTTACCCAGATCATCACCCTCTCAAGTTCTTGGACCAGTTTCACAATCGGAATACGAGGCTGACCAGGTGGTCACTAAGGTTATTGGTATATAACCTGGACATACGCCATATTGCCGGTTGTGACAACGTGGTTGCAGATGGTCGTTCAAGGGTATATGATCCTGGGTAGATTGACACACGGGTAGCCTCCTGCTTTAGTTTGAATAGTATTTTGCGCTTGGTGCTTGTTGGCTCACGGTTGTAGCCCAGCGTATTGGGTCGTAAAGCAGGAGTTGAGCGTTTGGTATAGAAGAAAAACTAGGCTTGCCCCTATAGTGCAGCCGAAATAAACAAATTATAAACATAAAAATCAAATAAAAAACTTTCTTTGATAGTTGAATTTTTTCAGTATGTTATAGCAGTAATTCTGAGTTGCACTCCTCTCAGAATGCTGGGCTAGAGAAGCTCGCTCTTGAGGAGCATAACTACATATAATTTAACCTATTGTGTTGGGGAGGGTTATAATTTTGAAAAAAAAAATTTGTTGAAGAACTGTGCCAGATATTTTACTGCCACTGGGTGATGGGAAGTGGAGATATAGCATGGGTTCTAACCATCAGATTTTTGTGAGCCTTGGGGCCTCTGAGAAAAATCTTGGGGGGGGGGGGGGTGACGTTAACCACTCCGTTAGAACCGCATGGCTTGTCCTACAGTGACTCGCTAGGATCGCCAGGGCAGTGGATGGGGCTACAGTTTATGTATTAGAGTGTGCTTTATTTCATATGAAAGCTCGTGTCATGGGCAGTCCAGAAAGGCTCTTTGTTTTCGCCCATGTCAAGGCTTTATATATTTAATTGTAAAGTATATGTTTTATCATTAACTAGTAATGATGGGATCTGGGAGAGAGAGAGAGAGTAGAACAGAGTGAGAGGGGGCGCGCAGTGTTTTTGTCCCGCTCGATGAAGTCACGGCTGGCTGCCTCGCGGGGGTTGGTGGAGAGAGGCCCTTACCATGCTGCAAGCTCTTGCTAGTGGCTAGATGACTTGTAACCGCTTTTTCCCCACGCACCTCGAGCTAGTGCGAGTATATATACAGTTCCTCGCCACTCTCTCCCTTAGATCTGGTTTCTAGAACGCACCCATCTTTTTTCCCTTGCTATCTGTCCCCGCTTCGCACCTGAGAATCTTTTCCTCTGCCTATCTCTCTCATTTTCCATATCTTTCACCACCTTTTTATTAACATTATATCCCCTCTGGTTAACTCTGCAAAATCAGTTTCATGCTGGCCAGTTGTATTGTGCATTAAGGTCTGATATAACCCATGTATGTTAGTGTTAAGATAAGTGGATCACGAAGCCTTGGTTGGCATTTATATTGTTGAAGTACCGCGTCCTATAATTATTAGTGTTCTGCTGGATTAGATAATGCTAGACTAGGAGTCTGATATTATAAGGTATTGTTTCCTATGAGTGCTGGCTTTAGTTAAACGCTGCACGACATACCTGAGAACTGGAGTTGATTGAGTAAATTCTAGTCTGTGTTCCATTGAGAATAGAGCATGCACGAATGAGGGCTTTTTGCCTATACCATTCTGCACTGTTCTAGTCTTGATTGTTTGTCTTTGAGGTACGCCAGGAGAACGCTTAGTACTTCGGTATTAAGGTTTCTCAAGAGAGCTACCCTTCATTATAACGTAATATTTGACTCACAGACTTGAGATTTGCACTAGGCTATGCAGCATGCCATGCGCACCAGTATCTCGTATCATTGACTCTAGCTAGACTTTATCAGTCACAGTAGACATTAAGTATATTAACCTAATTACTCTTTTTATGCATACCCATTTATGATTACACAAGCATTTCTCAGCCTAGTTTGATGTATTGAGACACAAACGACTTAGGCTCTTTTTGTTGATAGGAATACTGCATTGTCGTGGCGATTATTATTATTGTTGTAGTGTTTAGGATATTCTTGGCTCCGACGGCATTATATATTCTGCCTTTTTGTGTGCATAGCCTGCACGAGCATTGTTCCGCTGCCTGCCTTTTTGGGTTCCATTTCCGATACGAGCATCTTTATAGCATCTAACATTTAAAGAAGATTCCTTGTTAGTGTTGAAGGACTTTAGTGCACTTTCTTTCATGCAAGAGTGCCTGACATTTATTGATTAAAGTAACGTAAGCTGTAACTTCTCTTACCACCTTACTTTGCATACCATAACCAAGCACCTTCGGTTATAGGTAGTAATAGGCTGTTTTCACATAACATTAAGCCTAGAGTAGACGCACATTTATTGAGAGTTTGATAGCCTATTATTGCATATAGAACTCCGTAGAGTATTTGTGTTCTTTGTTCACTGGGAATATACATCAGAGGTTGGAGCTAGCGCTTTCCGTTGTAACATTTATGCCATTACTAGTCCAATGAAGAGCCCTGATATATTTGAACCCCAGTCGTAACAGCAGGTACAAATGTTCTTGCTACAGTACGAATGTTTGTAAAGCAGTCTGATGTTGTTCTGATGTTCTTCTCTATCGGTTGTTTGTCGGCATCTCATCAGTTTTAGTTCGGTCAAGTTCGGTTCATTATCGTAAATCATTCCAATGTCATTCGGAACCGTGTCTGATGATTCGGGTATGTTCGTAACTCATTCTTTGCATAACGAGTTTATGTTCGGTTCTTGTTAGGGAGTTTGTCGTAGGTCGTTCTTGACTATCGTATATTATTCTTAACTCGTTCGGGCCATGTTCGTAAACTTCACCATTCGGGAGGGTCTCGGCTTAATTCGGTAAAAATGTTCAAGTCATCCTATTCGGGACCTTGTCGCACATCGGTCGGCCCTCTGTATGACGCGGCCTTTAGTGGCAGAGCAAATGAAGTTGTGGAAGTACTTGAACGTAGAAGAATGGATGTGTGCTGCGGCCAGGGAACCCGATGGAAGGGTGTGGTGTGCAGCGGATAGTTGGACAAAACAAGAGATACTGGGTTTATTAGAAGGAGGCTGACTCTGGAAAAGCGAAAGGTGGAGTGAGTGTCGTGGCATCCGAGGAGTGGGAGAGGAGTGCGATTGAAATAAAGAGCATAAATGGGAGAGTGATTATATTGAAACTAAAAGTTGGTGACAGAATTATGAATGTGGTATTGGCACATGGGATCAGACATTACGGTCTGATATTGAATTAAAACAAACTGACAAAGTGAGGCAGCTCTGAACAGGGGTGCCTGGAGCGCCACCATTAGGACGTGAGACCAGAACCGCCCTCCGTGTGGAGCACTCAGTCTATACATTTATGCATGTATGTAGACATACATACGCACACAGCCTTTTAGAATCACACACAAGCGGAGGGACGTGCTTGCTAACATAAAGTGGACGATGAATGCTTGGTTATTTATTACTCGACACACGTCCCACAATAAAAAAAAAAAAAAAAAAAAAAAAAAAAAAAATATATATATATATATATATATATATATATATATATACCGGTATATATATTTGTATGCATAATGCCATTAGCCCCTTCTGTACCGCAGACGTCTTTTTAATGTTATTCTAGCTATATTTAGTCGAGTTTGTGCAGTTTAAGAAGGATCTGTGGTAGTAAAATATTAAGGAAGATAGTTAGAAGCCTGTTAATTGCTGCAGGCCCTTTTTAAACCGTACACAATCTTCTAAATTTAGCTAGAATGAAATTAAAAAGACGTCGCCGGTAAAAAGGGGGTTAATAGAAAGACTGAAATACACTTCTGCATAAACACAAGATAAAAAACACCCACCCACACACAATCATGCATACAAACACATATCCACACGCACATAACCATGGTACCTTTGAATACAGAACAATATCTAGAGTCATTCATTCAAGCATACACATAAATTTACTTGCCACCCACAAAACAAACATACACACTCACATGGACGATATAATGATGCACCTACCCATCTCGACGCGTACACCAGAAGTAAACTTGCAAACACATAAGCTTAAAACACGCCTACACAAACACAGGCACTCTCATATAAGAAAACACATACACACTTTGGATTGTAATATACTCATTTCTCCATTCCAGTATATTTCACACTCACACACTCATACTTGGACCTAAATTTTAAACACACAAATACATCCACAGTCACACTTACAATTATACACACATACACCCAACTCACACCCACCCACACAAATACCCAGCCCCCCCCCCCCCCCCACACACACACAGTCACGCTCACAAACAACCACACATCGCACACAATCACAACCCCCCCCCCCCCACACAGTCACGCTCACAAACAACCACACACATCGCACACAATCACAACCCCCCCCCCACACACACACGCACACACCTTCACCAAACCACTCTACCTCATACTCACCAAGGCCACAAACAGAAGACATAGTTCTCCACAACTCTTTCCTTTAAATTTCAAACACTCAATCAACCACACCCACCCCTACACAGTCACACACACAAACACCCATCCTACACAGTCAGTCACAGTCACAGTCACACACACACACATACCTTCACCAAACATAACCCATCTTACTCACCAGGATCACAAACAGAAGGTATATGGTAGTAGTTCACTTTTTCCACACACACAGACACACTCCCCAACAACCATACACTTTGCTTTGTTCTAAATTAATAATAAATAATACATATATAATATATAAATAGAAAGGACCCACCCCTTTCCCGTTCTTAAGGGTGGTGACCTACCCGTACTTTATGTTCTCTCATTTTCTCACTTTTTCTGGCTTTTGTCCATTCGGCCCCATTCAGCCATCTGTTTTATGACTTTATCCCCATGCAGGTGTCGATTTCTTCCTGGCGAGCGATAGCGAGCCAGCATTGTATAGAGAAATCCGGCTTTGCTGGAGAAATGTTTCTATTGAAAAATGTACAAATTTAGCCTGCTGTTAAAAACATTTAAAATAATAAGCTGGCTCGGTACCTCTTGCCAGGAAAAAATAGACACCTGGATGGGCATAAACGTCTTAAAACAGTAGGCTGAATGGGCCGAATGGATACAACCCAGAGAGGAAAAAAAAAGAGTTGTGGGCCCCCATAAGCCATTATATATTTACATAAGAGCGAGCAGTAACTTGCATTACCGTGTGTCCAGAAACATTTCAGTAATGTAAGCGGGTTTCCCTCTGTTCATTTTGTTTATATGGAACTTACAAAAAGGAGTCCTGCTTAGCTTAATTTAATTATCTTATTTTTAAATATAATCTACCTCACTAAACTCAACTAAGCTGCTCATCATTTCGGCTGCCCACAACCACACACACACACAAATACTCACACACGGTTATACACACAAACAACCAAACACGCAAAAACACAGACATACCTCCACACACACACACACATCGTCACCAAACATAATCCGTCTTACTCACCTAGATCACAAATAACATATGGTTCTCGTGCACTCTTTCCACACCCACACATAGTCACACACACATCCAGACCTACACAGTCTCACACACACACATACCCACACACACATACACATACCCACACACACATACCCACACACACAGATCTACACAGCCACACACACAAATCTACAGTCACACACATACCCAGACCTACAGTCACACACAAACCTCCAGCCCACAAACATATACCTTCACCAACCACACCTCCTCGTATTCACCAAGACCACACATACAAGGCATATGGCTGTCGTCAACTCTCACACATACAACACACGTGCATACGCAAACAAACAATCATACCTACAGTCACACACACACACACACACACACACAAACAACCACACCTACAGTCACACACGCACACACATACACACACACACACACACACCCAGCCCACACACACACATTACCCGCTCCCATTTCAAGCACACATACAGTCCCTTTTGTTTAAGAGTAGCATTCAGTAGTAAAGTGTGAAGGTGTGTTTGGAGAGAGAGTCGTGAGTTGTGTCTGGTATGTGTCATGCCTACAGATCTGGATAACGTCTGGGAGAAAGTGAAAGAAGCTAAATTGCGGACTAGCAGGGCTGCCCGGTGTTCCCAGTGCTACGAAGACTAAGGTCTACGCTCCTTCCCTCGACAACCAATTGCCAACTTTAAGGGGAAATGAGCGCATAATTATACTTCCTCATATACTGTATATATACTTCCTCATATACTGTATATATACTTCCTCATATACTGTATATATACTTCCTCATATACTGTATATATACTTCCTCATATACTGTATATATACTTCCTCATATACTGTATATATACTTCCTCATATACTGTATATATACTTCCTCATATACTGTATATATACTTCCTCATATACTGTATATATATTTTTATAATTTATTTTAGTTTCCTCCCTAGACCTCCATCAAGCTTTAAAATACACCCCTAAGACCCTCCTTCAAGATATATTTGTACATTTTTTGATTGAAAAATTAATTGGCCGAATGCTGATTCCTCTTAAATTACTGGCTCGCTATCGCTCGCCAGGAAAATATCGACACCTAAAATGACAAAGTATAAATATTGACAACAAAATGGGGCGAAACTTCTTACAATCACTAAACTAATGGGCCTAACTTCATAAAATCTGAAAACTAAGGGGCTAAGCATGGGGGAGAAGGGGGGGAGGGGGGGGGGCAGAAAAACGACCCATCTCCCCTTAAGGCCCACTCACATCATATATCATTCTTAATTTTCTTCTATAAATTGATTACGTACAATAAGATGAGTGAATACATGAACTAAGGATAACCATCTTATATCCGCCAAGTATCTCAGTAAGTACGAATAAATAAATTGCAGGGGTAACTTGAAGGCATAGTTTCAAAAGATAACGTTATTGGCCGAAATTATAATACAATTTCTAATGAAATCAATAAATATGCAAATTTGTTAGTTATTAACCCCTTCTTTACCGGTGACTTCTTTTTCAATATATTCTGCCAACTATTAGACGATATTAATCAGCTTAAGAAGGACGTCTACGAATGAAAATGCTACACACTATCTCCATTTATCCCTTTAGCTACTATATATCCTTCTGAAGCTTCATAAAATCTTGTCAAAAATGCGCATCCATTTACAGCATCATTATGGCGTTAAAATATCATCCAGACATATACTGTATATCTATCCATTAAATATATGTGTGAATTTATGTTTTGTCTGTTTGTTCGTTGTTTTATGTTGTGTTTTTTCCCTGTTTTTGCTCTGTCTTGAGGCGGCCACCCCCAAGAAAAATAAAACAAAAATAATAAAATAGAATTAAATAGAAAATACAAAAATAAAAATAGGAAAAGTGGGGATTGGGCCTGAGCATAATATAGTATAGATAGATAGATTAAATATATTAGGTAATATATCACATATTCAGTCACTATGTCACTCAAGGACTTAAAGGGAGATCTTCACTTACGGGACTATTTTTTTTCTGGACAACTTATCAATCATGTTTAGCCTCATATCATAGTTAGATTTCAAGACGTTCGCCCCATCCGTTGAGCGATTTTAAGACCATTCTCCTCATTTATTTGTAAATGTTAAGACCTTTCGTACCATTAATATCAGGTGTCGAATTTTAGTTGCTGGCGAGCGATAGCTAGCTCCCAATTTAGGAGGAACCCCCCTTTGGCCAGGACCTTTCGTGCCATTTAGGTGTCGATTTTTTCCTGGCGAGCGATAGCGAGCCTGAAATTTTAAGAGGAACCGGCCTTCGGCCGGAACATATTTCTACCGAAAAATGTACACATTTATCTTGAAGAAGAGTCTAGGGGGTGTTTTTTCTAAGATTGATGGAGGTCTAGCGAGGAAACTAAGAACTTAACAGAAAAAAATAAAACAAAAAACAGCGGCCCATCTCCCTTAACCTAACAAGTGCGCATGGGGGTAATTGAAAACGTCCCCCTGTGCTGACGTATTTGAGGTGTTTCCGTCACTAAAATATTCATTGTACCATTAATAGCATTAATAATTATCCATATGCACCTATTATGGGTTGATTATAAAGGTATTAACCTGAAACAACAATAAAACGAGTGAAAACAGCGTTTGGATGGTCAAAATCGGAGATATAGCCCGCGAGTTGTATAATGTATGGGTCAGGCAAACTGCTTTCCCGCCAATTTCCCCCAAGGCCACTGAGACACAGTCGATCGATACTCTCTCTCTCTCTTGCACTCGCTTGCCATCAGTGATGACAATACCCTGCTTGCAACTCGCTAATGTTAGCACGAAAATATACCTCAGAATAAGGGAATAATAGGGAAAATAGGTGATAACTGAAGGAGAGGAGGAAAGTGGGGAAGGAGGGGAGGTAGAGGACTGAGATTTTGCATGGCCCAGGGGCCAAAAAAAAATAAAAAAATAAAATATTTTTTTTTTTTTTTTTTTTTTTCGATGTCAAAAGTTTATTTTTATTTTACTTACTCTCAAGAGTCTTCCCGCAGTCCGCCGGGGGAACTCTTAAGAGTCTCCCCGCAGCTCCCGGGTTAATACCTCAACTTACGTCCCTCAGTGTACAGTATATAGTCTACACGTTTGTATCACACGTTTGTATCACACGTTCGTATTACGCGTTTGAATTACGCGTTTGTATTACGCGTTTGTATTACGCATTTGTATTACAAGTTTGTATTACGCGTTTGTATTACGCGTTTGTATTACACTTTTGTATTACACTTTTGTATTACACTTTTGTATTACGCGTTTGTATTACACATTTGTGTGGAAGCCAATCCTCTACCAATATTGTGGGTGACGTGTTTTACCCTATGAGGATTTAAATGTTTCAACAGTTTGTTCTAGCACACATTAGACTATTTTGTGCAGGAAATCATGGGGTAAAATATATCTTAACTCTCAAACTGCCATGAATCACTCCTAATCTGAATAAAATCGTCAAATAACAGCCAGAATAAAACTAAATACTGCGTTCCGGTATACTACAAAGGTTAAGGAGTCGTTTCGTGTAACTGGAACAAACACGCAGCCTAATTACTTTTAGGGGGGTCATAATAGGGGGTACTTGCAGAGGTTAGGGCGAGGGGAGGGGGGGGAGGGAGGGTCAAAGACTTGTTGGCCAAACATTTACAGTGGAAGTGACGGTGAGCGAAGAGAACAGTGGACAAACAGTCATGCAAGTGAAAACATTTTGGGCAGAATTATGTGTAGGCGAAAATGCTTGAGGGTGAAAAGACGCGCGGGTGAAAAGACGCGCGGGTGAAAAGACGCGCGGGTGAAAAGACGCGCGGGTGAAAAGACGCGCGGGTGAAAAGACTTGTGGACGCCAATATATGAGGGCTGTTAACCTTTCTAGTTTAAGGAGAGATGGGCCATAGTTCTGGCCCCTTTTCTTTCTCATGCTTATCCCCATTAATTTGAAATATTAAGAAGTTTGCCCCATTAGTTTGTCAATTTCATGACCATTCACCCCATTTCTTTGTCAATTTTAAGACCTTTCGTGCCCTGTAGGTGTCGATTCTTTTTCTGGCGAGCGATAGCGAGCCAGTAATTATAGAGGTACTGGCCTTCGGCCGTGACAATTTTCTACCGAAAAATGTAATCTCGAAGGGGAATCTAATGGAAGTTTTCTTTTGAAAGTTTGATGGGAGTCTAGGGAGGAAACTAAACAAATAAATCAATATATAAATATATATAAGCCTGGACCCCCAAAATAACCACTATCCCCTAACAAAATATTTACGTAAGAATACCCCGATTTGCATAAACAATACTATACAAATATTCCAACGCATTAATTTCCATAACAGCAGTGATGAACAGTTGGAATGTGTAATTAAGCCCGGAATAATTAGACTGGCATATACAAACAAATATATAATTTCCCGCGAGGGTATATTTTTTTTTTTTTTTTTTTTTGAAGGAGAGATGGGTCGTTTTTCTGGACCACTTTTTCCCTCGTGTTTAGCCCCACTAGTTTTGAGATTTTAAGACCTTCGGACCATTAGTTTGGCGATTTTAAATCCTTTCGCCCCATTTAGTTGTCAATTTTAAGACCTTTCACGCTATTTTTCTGTAGTTTGTTTTCTTAGCGAGCGATAGCGAGCCTGTAATTTAAAGAGGAATCGGCCTTCGGCCGGAACATTTTTCTATCGAAAAATTTACAAATTTATCTTGAAGGGGGGTCTAGGGGCTGTTTTTTTTAAGTTTGATGGAGGTCCAGCGAAGAAACTAAAACAATATATGAATAATTGAATAAATAGACCAAAAATAGCCACTATCTCCTTAACCCTTTGTGTACCGACGAAGTCTATTCTTTTAGCTACATTTAGATGATTTTATTAAACTTAGGAAGGATATATGGTAGCTTAAAGGATTAATTGAGATAGTCTGTAGCCTTTTAATGGGTAGACATCCTTCCTAAGCTGAACAAAATCGTCTAAAAGCTGCCAGAATATAATGAAAAGGACGTCCCTAGTACTGAATGAGTAACCATATGGCTATATATTATATCACATCCGTATGTAGTCTCGAGCATAAATGCTGAAACATCAACCAGATGACTTCAATCCTTCATTAAGAGAGGTTTAGATGAAAATAGTTTGACGGTAGCTAGCATGAAATATAGAAATTGTTGTGGATTAAACAAAAATGTTAGCGATCCTTTCGAAACTAAGAGGCGAACGTTATTTGGTTAGTGTCGCAGTATTTATGCTCGTGACTGTACATGTGCATACCCCCACCCTTGTGGCAAGTGCAAGGCACCCGTCTTTCTGTCCAGCTGTCCAATCAAAGAATTAGCAAAGTTTCTCAGCCTTTCTTTAACTCAACAAGTGAACTCTGGGACCCTCTCCCTCAATCAATCTTTCCTTCACCTTATGACTTAACCTGCTTTCAATTTGTGTGTCCAGGTATTTTGACCCCAACGACCCTTGAATTTGGCTCTCTGTCACTCTTTTGGCTTTAGGAGAGATACTCGTACACGCAGCCTGACTTTTGTCTCCTTCATATACAGACAAAAATAAGCTTTGGAAGGATGTCTAGTAAAAAAAAAAAATGGTTAATATACAAGAGACGCAACAACGTGTTTTTCAGGTATTTTTTTTGGTATTTTGATTTTGGTGTTTTAGTGATGACATTGAATGGGAATTAAGCATTTACCCATTATCCATCAATCTAAAGACACGCCCCCCGATAGTGGGGAGGGCTATGAAGATCAGGGAAATTGAGGGGTAAAAAGCGTATAGAACACTATAGAACACGATAATACACATTTGTAGCCCAAATTTGGCTCAGGTTTGTTCAATTTCCAGACCCATAAAACCCGATTTTTTGAAAACCCGAGCCAAGTTTTGACGAAACTTGGCTCGGATTTAACTAATTTAAAAATGAAAATAACAGTAACCTTATTAACATGTTGGCTCGGGTTTTGTAAATTTCCATACCCATATAACCCGACATTTAGAAAACACTAGCCAAGTTTTGACGAAACTTGGCTCGGATTTTGCTAGCCTAATGTTCATGTTAAAATTACACAGTAACCCTAATAAAATCTTTGTTTGAGTTTTCATTAGGTTAACATTAGCCTAACCTAACGAAGTAAGAATGGAGTTAACATTAGCCTAACCTAACAACCTTACCTAACCTAGTAAGAATGGGGTTAACATTAGCCTAACCTAACAACCTTACCGGTATATATTAAGCAAACCACTCACCAATTTTCATGACAATTTTGAAATGCATGTTGGAATCCCTATAAACTGTACTTCATTTTTATGTAGGTTTGATAATTTGGAAAAATCGATTAAGGGAGAAAATTAACATTGAAAATGATGTGTAAAAAGTCTCCCATAAACGGCGGGCCGCTATGCTATTGTAATTTGCGGCCTAATTTCGTCTGTTAATTAACTTTCTCCTTAATTGGACCCCCTATGAAGTAAAACAGATTATGATGACATAAGTGACGGGTGTTTAGAGGGGGCAGAGCTCCCCCTTCAACATATTACGTGTCCCACAGTAACTTCTATTATATAAACAACCCAAGAATTTTCACAAATTTTTAAAATTTAATTTAGGATGTAATATAACCTATACTCCATGTTAAAATAAGTGTTAACCCTCGAAAAATTCTATTAAGGGAGATACAGAACCTAGAACCTGTAACCTGTAACGATATTTGTCCAGAGTTTCCCACAGACGCCACCCCGCTAGGTCAGCCATGTTGATACTATAATTGAGGAGCGCTTTTATCGTAAATATTCGAATATAACGCCCTCTGCCTTTCTCTATGTGAACTAATGATCAACACGTCACTATGTTTCTGCCATATTATTGGTTATTTTTTTTGTATAAGTCACCATACGTCACGGTATTGAAGGAGTCACCCAATCATGGATTAATATATAGACAATTATGTCATTTTAGTCAGCCAATGAGTGCATTGAACTCCAGCCCACCGACAGGCAGCATGGTTTTACATGTCAGTTGCAGGATGGCCAGTGTCTGTAGTGGTTGTGCACTTACCCCTGAACAATAATTATACAAATTTCTCAAAACAACCAGGCAGCCCTTAAGATACTTACAGACCACGGTATATTGCCTACAAGTGTTGAGTGTCCTAGGTGTGGACATCCTTGCCATTACCGGCCAGATAAAGATCACTGGCGGTGTACACACCATTATTACGAGGAGAAGTCCAGAACACGCCGTCACTGTCCCTTTGTTACATAAGGTTGGTTATTTTTATTATTATAGATGTAAAAATTTATATAAAGTTTATTTGCACCTATAGTGTTTTTTCGGTATTATTCTAGCGTTACTTACACAGCGCACCCATCAATTTCTATGACTTCATTCCTATATATGTCAGTAGCGGCGGAAATGCATTAAAGCAATTATAGCTACTGTAAAAAACATAGACGGCACACAACACGACTCGGCGGACCTCTTTCTCCCTGCATTTCAGCCTAATTAACACTAGGAATTGACCTAATTTTCTATCCAATGTACTATCCAACCAGCGGGGGTGTGGGGGCGGCAGCCCCCACCCATAATACTAGGTTAGGTTAGGTAAGGTTGGTAGGTTAGACTAAAACTTTTATGTTGCTTAATTGTTGGATAATGGATAATGAGCTTACTGGGTAAGTTAATTTTCTATCCCATGTACCATCCAACCAGCGGGGGTGTGGGGGCGGCAGCCCCCACCCATAATACTAGGTTAGGTTAGGTAAGGTTGGTAGGTTAGGCTAAAATCTTTAATGTTGCTTAATTGTTGGATAATGGATAATGAGCTTACTGGGTAAATTCATTTTCTATCCCATGTACCATCTAACCAGCGGGGGTGTGGGGGCGGCAGCCCCCACTCATAATACTAGGTTAGGTTAGGTAAGGTTGGCAGGTTAGGCTAATATCTTTAATGTAGCTTAATTGTTGGATAATGGATAATTAGCTTACTGGGTTTTTGGAATAAGTTCTTCAATATTTTTCTTTATTTTCATCTTTTACCCCACAATTTCCCTGATCTTCATAGCCCTCCCCACTATCGGGCAACATAGATGATGATTTCAATTAATCACGTGGGTGTGGGGGGGGGGGGGGGGGCAGAGCTCTCCCACACCCCATCCTGTATCCAATGGCGAAGAGTTGGCTGGCATTTTCTACATTTTCAGCTTTTATGAAGCCTAACAATTGTCCAATCCGAGCCAACTTTTGCCAAAACATGACTGTTTTTTTCATTTTGGGGTTTTCTTAAGTTGAAAAACAAGAAAACCTGAGCCAATTTTTTTTTTGCCACTTTCTGACTTTTATGAAGCTGAAAAATCTTAAAATCCGAGCCAACTTTCATCATAAAAACCCTTATATCGCCTTTTTGTCTTTAACCCCACATTTTCCCTGATCTTCATAGCCCTCCCCACTATCGGGCGCCGTGTCTTAAGATCGTTGGATAAAGGGGAAAACGATTTTTGCGGAGGTTGAAACTAATGCCAATCACTATATATTGATGCAAATAAAGTAAAACTAAACAAAAAAATAATGAAAATAATTGGTGGGTGGTTTCCTTAATATTTTCCACCTTACCTAACCTAGTAAGAATGGGGTTAACATTAGCCTAACCTAACCTAGTAATATTGGTGGGGGCTGCCGCCCCCACACCCCCGCTGGTTGGGTACTGGCTGAAAAACTTATTGTTTTACAGTAGGCTAGGCCTATGTATTTTATTTTATTTTTGTTCTCCCTTATAATACATATCAGCTCTTAATGACATGTATAGCAATGATGTATAGCCTATGCTCTACCGGACCTATTAGGCCTAAAAAGATCGATGGGCTAACTGTCGGTCCAAAAAATCAGTATAACCAACTAGCCCTTGCATGTCCGTTTAATCCTATGCGAAAAAATCTTTTACTTTATGTTACTTTGCGATCACCCATTAAGATTCCCGAGCTAGCTGTGGTCCGGCTCCTTTATGTTGTCCCAACCAACCAACTAACCTTAATGAACAGAGGAGGTACTGGGCTGCCTGGCTGGCCGCTGGAGGCTCGATCACCACTCATCTTGGTCAACAGCTGGTGGATTTTTGTTTCGAATTTTTCCATGTAAAACTAGTGTATGTGCATTTCAAAACCAGCTGTACTAGTCAGCTGTATTTGGAACACTGGTTATTAATAATAATAGTTCTTAAAGCTAGCGCATGCTAAGCTAGCTAAGGATAGCACTTTGATTGCACTTTGGATAGTTTACACTTATTGGAAGGCGAAAAGGTGTTAAGCAGCCTCAGTGTTTTTAAAGACTGTGGAAAAAGCTTTGATCGGCTCACACCCTCTACACAAGCTGAGTCAAACTGACAGCTTATATCCTGGGCCACCCGTTTTCCAAATCATGGCATCACCTGATTGGTCGATAGACATCACGTGTCAGTGAACTCGAGTACTCTTGGCATGAATTAGGTAGGGTGATTACTTTGGCCCCGACGCCACCAGTATAGTTCATTGCATTCGCCACCAGATGTCTCAGTTGTTGACTGACAGTCACGCAAAAGAAGTCTCCCAGATGAAGACGAAAAAGAAATGTAAACAAACCCTTAAAACGTAAATATCCATTTAATATGTATTATGTTAGTTTCCCGGGAATGACACCTAAATCAACAATTTGGAGAAAAATCGCTTAATTACATGCTATTGAGCTTAATTTTTTACCAATATTGTAGCGCCTCTTGTATATTGACCCTAGTAATTCGAGAGACATTAAATCTCCATTAATTCGTTGACCATCATAAATACCTCTTAAACAATAAAATCGATATAAAGAAAAATAAATTCACACATACTGAAAAGGTTAAGCTTGCACTGTCAAACATTATGGGTATAAAAAGGTATATAAAGTGTCCGTAATAATGTATACCCTCATAATGGTATATTGGTAGTAATAATGTATACCCTCATAATGGTATATTGGTAGTAATAATGTATACCCTCATAATGGTATATTGGTAGTAATAATGTATACCCTCATAATGGTATATTGGTAGTAATAATGTATACCCTCATAATGGTATATTGGTAGTAATAATGTATACCCTCATAATGGTATATTGGTAGTAATAATGTATACCCTCATAATGGTATATTGGTAGTAATAATGTATACCCTCATAATGGTATATTGGTAGTAATAATGTATACCCTCATAATGGTATATTGGTAGTAATAATGTATACCCTCATAATGGTATATTGGTAGTAATAATGTATACTCACATAATGGTATATTGGTAGTAATAATGTATACCCTCATAATGGTATATTGGTAGTAATAATGTATACCCTCATAATGGTATATTGGTAGTAATAATGTATACCCTCATAATGGTATATTGGTAGTAATAATGTATACCCTCATAATGGTATATTGGTAGTAATAAACCCATCTAGTATACGGATAGAGAAGCATACCATTACCAAGTGTGGAGGTGTGGTGGAGTGGTCTTGCCACTGGCCTGGTAATCCAAAGGTCCCGGGTTCAAATCCCGATGTATCAATGGGAAGATATTATTGGGATGGAATTTGTGCTGTACCTAGTATCAGTGCATTACCACAAAGCCCACCGAAACGTCAATAAAATACCCTCATTGTTCCCTGATTAAATAGCACTGTATGAATATTCCCATATTCAAAATATGCTATAGGGGTGCAATGCCTGGTGAGTTATCTGCTCAACAGGTGGCGTTGTGTGTGTGTAAGTGTGAGAGTCCGAGTGTAGAGGGTGAGACAGTGAAGCACGGGAACGAGATGGCTTCAGAGATGGGGTCGTTTCGGGCCATGAGTGAGCACCGTGCCTCATGTGAAGGCAAGATGGCAGGTGCTCGTTGTACTCTACGTGCTTCACAGGTCTCACTCCCTAGACTGGAACAAGACCTCACGGGCTTGACTGTTCATTGTAAAGCGGTGAAAAAAAAAAAAAAAAAAAAATATTTACAACTTATTTCATATGCCCTTTATTTTTGACTATGAAGGAAGGATCTGTGGGAGTTAAAGGGTTAATGGAGATCAAATGTATGCCATTGATTACTAGTGTCTATTTATATTCTGTATAATTATAATCATCTAGCGCTAGTGGCAATAAACTGCAAATTATGCCACGTTACTGAAAGGGTTATGTACAGTTTACCGCACATTCTGTTCCTGAACATCTCAGTATAATCGTGTTTTGGTAACGCCGCACCCACCTCGCCCTCCATTCCACTGTCAGACTCACATAAGGTATCTCACGGTTATGAAGTAGGTTTGTTGTAAAGCATTTAAACCACTTGTTTTCATTTGATGTGATAATTGTGATAATATATATATATATATATATATATATATATTAGTGGAACATTTAATCACGACCGCCCTAGTCGTCCTCCGTTCGATCAAAATCTCCACACTAAGTTAATAAAATAGACTTAAAAAGTGGGAAAAACTAAATAAGATGGTCACCAATTTTCCCATGGATTTTTTTATTTTTCCCAGTTAGTTTTCATCAATATATAGCGTTTGGAAATAATTCCAACCCTCGGCGAAACCGTTTTCCCCATTATACAACGATCTTAAGACACGCCGCCCGATAGTGGGGAGGGCTATGAAGTACAGGGAAAATGAGGGGTTAAATGCGTAAAACGGCGCTTAAAGCTTATTTTAGCAAAACTTGGCTCGGGTTTTAAGGTATTTCTAAGGCCTAAAACCCAATATTTCGAAAACCCGAGCCAAGTTTTGGCCAAAGCTGGCTCGGATTTTGAGAGTTTGTAGGCAACAAAATGACTAACCTCATTTAGAAATTTGGCTCAGGTTTCCCGAAATTGCAAAGCCATAAAACCCGAATTTTGGAAAACCCGAGCCAGTTTTGGCAAAACTTGGCTCGGATTTTGGGAATTTTAAGAGTAAACAAATTACAGTAACCTAATTTAGAATTTTGGCTCATGTTTCCCTAAATTGCAAACCCCAAAAAGCATAATTTTGGAAAACCCGAGCCAATTTTTGGCAAAACTTGGATCGTATTTTGAGAATCGAAAAAGACTAACTAAACGTCGGAAATCGGCTTATGATTTCCCTAATTGCAAAGCCATATACCCAGATTTATTGAAAACTTAGCACTTATTTAAATCATAAATATCCAGTACATAGACCTAGTACATTGGATACAAGCCTAATCCACACCTAACGCCTATAATGTGTCCGTAGTACCTAGTAGGCCTACGTGGGATACAACATGGCGGTTGGGCCGGCGGCCATTTAGTAGCCTACCGGTTTTCGGCCGTATCTGTAAATACGAATGCGAGTCACTTAGAGTGAATTCCTGATCGAGCGGATGCACAATCTAACCTAATTAACCTAACCTAACTTAACAACCTAACCTAACCTAAATGCGCCTCCGCTCGAATATGAATTCGCTCTAAGTGTCCAGATACCGTAAATACTACCGCAACTACGAATCTTGTTTCTGAGACCTAGTATATTAACCTAACCAAACAACCCAACCTATCGACAGAGATGGGCAGGTGGAGTGGACTAAAAAGCTGGTGGACAGACCTCGGGAGACAGGTGAATATGGCGTGTGTACGAATCGGTGCCGTCTATAGGAAGGTATTGACAACCATGTTACGACAAAATTCCATTTTAGTACCATATATTTTTATTAGGTTTTGCCGAGGCTTAAAACACATTTTCATATTATGTTTAGAGCATATAAAATCCATATTTGTTTTCCAATATTGCAAAATAATTGGTGACCAACTTATTTAGTTATACTAAAAAGTTTAATAAATCCTCCCTATACTTATACAACTAATGTTATTCACTGTCGCGAGGGATTAGCCTTATACCAGTCTCGTGGCTACGGGGAACGTCCACTGAAAGGAGGAATGTAATAGAACTGTAAATTTTCCACCATCCATATATTGACTAATCACCGTATAATAAAGAAATGTCAAAGTTATAATAAGTTAGCGATAATATAAAGACATGATAGATTAACCAACTTACTTGATGTTTTTAGATGTAGTGCAGCGTAACGCTAACCTAAGCTACCCTATACCTTCCTACCTCTGGCCAGCGGCAAAAACATATGGGCGCCTATCCTAGGTCACCGAAGCTCTGGTTGTTATATTATATACTAATTTCAGAGCCTTGTAACTTTAGAGACACTTCAGTTATATTAAATATTAATTGTTGATAATAATGGTGGTATTATTCCGTGTAGTATTCACTGACCCACTGTTACTGTAATGTTATCCGTACGGCTGTAAAGTAGCAACTGATTCCTACCGTGATTGTTGGCTAGTAATTCAGCTCCGATCATTTTGATATACGTCGAAACATTGTGAAAATATACGGCTGAAAAAGAGCCCCTTTAAGTTCTATGCCCAATTCGAACACTAGCGAATCATTATCAATAATAATAACGGTAGTTCAGTTTTCGTTACCGTAAGAGTATTTCTGACATATGCAATATTAGACAATGTACTTAAACTAATCTATACTAATAAACCCAGATTATATACAACTATTTACATATTCACACAACTGATTAAGCTCAATACGGTCGTCGAATGCTTCAATGGCTTCATAGGTTCGAATCCCCGGACTGCCACATGTGTTTGTTAGTTTAATTATTCGAGTTTAGGAGTAAAGTTGGTTGGTGCAGAAAACATAATAATGTATCATATGCATAAGTTTCCTCATGTAATATATTTAGTAGCAATATACTGGCTCTATTTATCCATTGCCCGACTATTTCCCCCCCCCCCCCCCCCCCACACACACGCACACATATATATATTTATATATATATATATATATTGTCATTGTGCTGCAGAATATATGCGGTGTGTAACACAAGCGATGTTGCTGTCAATTAATACAAGCAATTGTTGTCTGACAATTCTAAATATAAAAGTTTCATAAGAATTAAAGCACCTAACATACTCTACCTTCGATCTTGTTTCCGATTCCAACACGAAACAGCCTCAAAATAGTACAAGAACAAACTTGCTCATCCAAAATTGCCAGAAAATGCGTCCGTGTGACACCACCTTGACGTAACCTATATCTACAGTTACGTAATGCATTGGTCTGATAAACGTGACTATACAGTACTTTATATTCGGACATAATTTACTGATAAACGTGACTATACTTTATATTCGGACATAATTTACTTCTCCGGAATCAAATGCATGTCACCGTAAATTATGGACTTGATGTAGTGATTAGCTTGGGATGCCTTGAGAGCTTTTACCGGCAATATGTTGGAGCAATTATCGTCTGCTAACTTCAGAATTATACTATCATTAGTCTTAAGTCACCAAACCTATTATAATTTCAGTCTAGTTCACGATGCCAATGTTAACAAATGTTAACAAATGAAAACAAATAAATAAAACGCCATCTAGTGATAGCCAGAGTAGAGCCGGTATCACACGAGCGTTTTTTCCCTCAACTTTTATCCTTAACACTGGTCTGGCTGCTTATGAGGTAAACACTTCAAATTTGTTGGTGACCTAAATTCATCTATCATCAATCTAGTTTCCGATACCAGTGCAAAAATTTCCAGAAATGTCAGAACACTGTTGATCATCGAATGTATACTATAAAACCTCTCGTGTGATACCGGCTTAAAGATCGCAAAAAAGGATGTTCAGTATGTTCAAATTATCAAGGGTTAATTAGGTAAGCGGGCTCTTTTGAACCCATTCAGTACCGGTCATATCCTTTTGAACCCATTCAGTACCGGTCATATCCTTTTGAACCCATTCAGTACCGGTCATATCCTTTTGAACCCATTCAGTACCGGTCATATCCTTTTGAACCCATTCAGTACCGGTCATATCCTTTTGAACCCATTCAGTACCGGTCATATCCTTTTGAACCCATTCAGTACCGGTCATATCCTTTTGAACCCATTCAGTACCGGTCATATCCTTTTGAACCCATTCAGTACCGGTCATATCATTTTGAACCCATTCAGTACCGGTCATATCCTTTTGAACCCATTCAGTACCGGTCATATCCTTTTGAACCCATTCAGTACCGGTCATATCCTTTTGAACCCATTCAGTACCGGTCATATCTTTTTGAACCCATTCAGTACCGGTCATATCCTTTTGAACCCATTCAGTACCGGTCATATCCTTTTGAACCCATTCAGTACCGGTCATATCCTTTTGAACCCATTCAGTACCAGTCATATCCTTTTGAACCCATTCAGTACCAGTCATATCCTTTTGAACCCATTCAGTACCAGTCATATCCTTTTCATTATAGTCTGGCAACTATTAGTCGGTTTTAACCAGCTTAGGAAATACGTCTGCCCATTAATAGATTACAGACTGTCTCAATTAATGTTTTAGCTACCATATATCCTTCCTGAGCATCATAAAATCGTCTAAATGCAGCTGAAATAAAAGAAAAAGACGTCGCCGGTATTGTAAGAATACATACCTAAGATAAAGAAGAGGAATATGATAAAACAGCCTCGTCACAGGGAAAGGGTTATTCACCAATTCCAATAGCTCTTTCAGTACCGGTGACGTATTTTGTATTCGATTTCAGCTACATTTAGACAATCTTATGAAGCTTAGAAAGAATATATTGTAGCTAATAGGATTAATTGAGATAGTCTGTAGCCTTTCCATTGCTAGACGTCCATCCTAAGCTGAATAAAATCGTCAAATAGTTAGCAGAATATAATGGAAACGTGGTCCCCGGTACTGAATGGAAACGTGGTCCCCGGTACTGAATGGAAACGTGGTCCCCGGTACTGAATGGAAACGTGGTCCCCGGTACTGAATGGAAACGTGGTCCCCGGTACTGAATGGGTGAAATAGAACGTAGCAATATGACTAAAAGCAGCCATGCCCTCGATCTGCCAAACCCTTTCATTGATCGAGAATTTACATGTCCTGAATCAAACGGTTGTCTCCACAAATCATCCCCTGATAGATCTTTGAGTTGTTCATGCTCTCAGCCTGTCACTTCAGAGCCACGGAAGGGATTAAACTTTACTCGGTATTGATTTAACCCTTTGAATACCAGCGACGTGTGTTATATTTTATTCTAGCTATATTTAGACGATATTATGCACTTTAGGAAGGATCTGTGGTAATTAAAAGGGTTGGTTGAGATCTTTTGAAGTCTTATTATTGCTAGAGGTCCTTCCTAAGCTGAAAAACCCCGTCTAATAGCTGTCAGAATATTATGAAAAGGACGTCCCTGGTATTGTACGGGTTAAAGGGGTTCAAGGTAAATATAATGTTGAGTTCTACTTCCGTATACCACCTACGTGTTGGATATACGGTGACAATAACAACAACAACAACAACAATAATAATAATTATTATTATGAATCATTATCATCCTCATCATCATAATTGCCTGAAATATCTGTTTTTCTCTTTCTCTCCCTCTCTCTTTGTCTTGTATCCATTTGGCCACATTCAGCCTACTGTTTTAAGACTTTTACCCCCATCCAGGTGTCAATATTTTCTTGGCGAGCAGTAGCGAGCCAGCATATACGTATTTTTGTTTTGACAGCAAGCTAAATTTGTAAATTTTTCGGTAGAAAAATTTCTCCAGCAAAGCCGGATTTCTCCATACAATGCTGGTTCGCTATCGCTCGCCAGGAAGAAATCTACACCTGAATGGGGATAAACGTCTTAAAACAGTTGGCTGAATGGGGCCGAATGGATACAAGCCAGAGAAAGCGAGCAAAGGAGAGAAAGATAAAAAAAAGCCGGTGACCCCCCTTAAGTTGTTGATGATGTTAGACTGTCACTTCCGAGCCATGTGAGGGATTATACTGTACTTCCGAGCCATGTGAGGGATTAGACTGTCACTTCCGAGCCATGTGAGGGATTATACTGTAATTCCGAGCCATGTGAGGGATTATACTGTACTTCCGAGCCATGTGAGGGATTAGACTGTCACTTCCGAGCCATGTGAGGGATTATACTGTACTTCCGAGCCATGTGAGGGATTATACTGTACTTCCGAGCCATGTGAGGGATTATACTGTACTTCCGAGCCATGTGAGGGATTATACTGTACTTCCGAGCCATGTGAGGGATTATACTGTACTTCCGAGCCATGTGAGGGATTATACTGTACTTCCGAGCCATGTGAGGGATTATACTGTACTTCCGAGCCATGTGAGGGATTATACTGTACTTCCGAGCCATGTGAGGGATTATACTGTACTTCTTCAATTTATCGAATATACCAAGAGGATATGGACTTGGAGAAGGCCTATGACAGAGTGGATAGAGAAGGTTTGTGGAAAGTACTTAGAATATACGGAGTAGAGGGCAAGTTGCTGAAAGCAGTGAAGAGCATGTATGAGGGTGCAAAGGCGGCAGTACGTGTGGAGAGTGAGCAGAGCGAGTTCTTTGACCTGAATGTTGGTTTGAAACAGGGGTGTGTGATGTCCCCGTGGTTGTTTACTGTATATATGGATGGAGTTATGAAAGAAATACTATCAAGAGCAGTGGATGTTGGTGTATCGCTGAAAAGGGAGGGAATTGAGTGGAAACTACCTATACTGCTGTTTGCGGATGATACAGTTCTGATGAGTGATAATGAATGGGAGTTGCAGGGTCTGGTAAATGAGTTTGGAACAGTGTGCGAAAAACGGAATTTGAAGGTAAATACGGGGAAGAGCAAGGTTATGGTCTTCGAAAAGGGTGAAGTCACAGAGTGTGAGGTGAAGCTGAACGGTCAGGCTATGGAGATCGTCAACTCTTTTAAGTATCTGGGCAGTGTGTTG
>JBAKBP010023552.1:0-36739 GCA_037953745.1 Lithodes maja
CTCCCGCGGGTAACCATACTGGGAAAAATACACTAGCAAGTTTCGGACCACCGTCTTCGCTGACCCATTTCTCATAGGGTACGCGTCAGGGTACCTTGTTGCTACATCTCCCGACTGTGCATCACTGTCCTCCTCCAACTCGACAGCACCGGTACCACATTCAAGAACCTCCGGGTCTTCTAATTGCAATTTACGAATGTCCGAAGGAGCAAGCCTATCTAAGTGTTTGCGAAACAACTCATGCCCCCCTCCTACATTGAAGTTAGCCTCCCGTTGCTCTCTCTTTGTGTATCGTTGCTGTCTCTTCATCTTTTTAAGCCCATCCTCTGCCTTCTCAGTAACAGTTAATGGGTCTTCTCCAGACTCAAAAATCGGTCCTAATAATGAGTCCCCGAGAATGTCCGTTGATACTAAACTCTCAACTGCATCAACTTTCAACCTCTTCTCGGTACCTTTCCTCCGCTTGTCTAAAGACTGTTGACCAGAATGTGACTCCCTGGATGCAAGAGATCTGGTGACAACACACGCCAAAGGTTGCACCGGACACTTCTCAACCCACTCCTGCTCCTCCCTACTCACGTCGGCCGGCTTCTCGGCAACGACCAAGGGTGGAGCCTCGGAAGTAGGCCCCGCAAAGTCGTTGCCGAGAAGGAGGTCGACGCCCCCAACAGGTAACTTCTCCACAATTCCTACATCCAGGTCACGAGTCACACCATCATCTTCCATCTTCATTCTTACAAGCGGGTATGACCTTGTTGCATTAACCCCCTGAACCACAACCACCCGCGCCGTATTTACAGGTTTACCAGTGAAATTCCTCAACAATGTTTGCAATGCCCCAGTGTCACGCAAAATTCTCACCTCATGTCTTCTACCCCCCCACTCCACACAACCGAGTCCCCTGTGGTCACTAAAGGCATCACGGACAGGGAATAAGCCTTCCGGATCCTTCTGCACTGGCAGTGTATTTACCTCGGAAGAATTGCCTCTAACAAACTCCGATGTCCTCTTGAACACTCCAATGCCGTGAGCAAAAGACACGGCTGCCGGAGGAGGTCGACTAGGGCACTCATTTGCTTTATGACCCTCCTGGTGGCAACTAAAACACATAAATTTCGGTTTCGGCTTATACTGTGATGTAAAAGGCCCCTGACTCTTCTTATACGGTGTGGTGTAAGGTTTGGATTCAGTTTTAGTTTCATTGCTCTTTTGTTTAAATGTGTCAGTGCTACGGGGAGGGGGAGGATAACGGTCCCAAGCACTTGCATCGTACTTCTGTGAGGACCCGCAACCCCGAATCAATGACAGCCGTCGATCAGCCATTTCTGCTGCTTCGACTAGAGTTCTTGGGTTTTTCTCCTTTAAGTTCAAAGTTAGATCACCGCCCGTGCTCTTAAAGAACTGCTCCAACATCATTAACTGCTTAAGTCCATCAAATGTTGTTACCCTCTCAGATCGGAGCCAGTTCCCCATAGCATCGGACAAGTCCCGGGCGTGTTCCAAAAAGGTGCTATCTCTTCCCTTAGTTACACCCCGGAACTTCAAACGGTACGTTTCTGGTTGCAGTTCATAAGCCCTCAGGACAGCCTCCTTGAGATCCTTATACACAATACATGACTCCAAAGGTAACGCATCGTAGGCTTTAAGACCCTTGCCTATTAATCTAGAGGATACAAGTGCTGCCCATTTATTCTTTGGCCACTGGTGTTCGTGGCACTTCTTCTCAAAGCGTGCAAAAAATTCTGTTACCCCACTCTCATCAAACACCGGAACCAGTTTCAATAAGTGCGAGAGAGATTGATCATGAGCACGGTTACCAGCCCCAAGTCGTTGTCCCGTTGTCTCTACTCGCGACTTCTCTACGTCCATGTCGGCACAGTACCTAGTCGACTCTAAATCGGCTTGGATTTTTGCTAGCTTCGCTCTCTCTTCTATCTTGGCTAATTCTATTTGCTGCTGAAGCTCAGATGCCCTTTGTTGCTGCTGAAGCTGAAGCTCAGATACCCTGATAGCCTTTCTCTTCAATCTTAGCTAATTCGAGCTGAAACAATAATTCTGGAGTTAACCCTTGAGGAAGTGAAGGTGCTACAATGTTTGAAATTACCGGTGGTCCCCCCAGGGGCAACCCACCCTGCCAGCCACCACCCAACTGTGGAAGCGTACTCGGGGTCGGCAAACTACTGGGATGGCTGGGAGTCGAGTGTAGGGGAAGCATGGCCGAAGGGCTCTGAGCACTCAACCCATCTCGCTCACCAGTCACCCTGCCCAGTACACACGTTATCAAGTTATCCCTGGTCATGCTGCTAGTACCCGCATGACCGATAGCTGTGGCCAGGCATTGAAGACCGTACCGATCCATACCCTCCAACCGCTCGGCAGTAACAGGCCATTGCAAAAATATCCTAGCATCCTCTTCACAGTTCACCTGATTAACCATTTCATCATACTGCTGTTCCTCAGTTTCGACATTACGTACTGTGTCTCCATTCTCCTCTGATCCGGTATAAGACATGATGCTCACAAAAATTTCCCACCTCAATATTCAGAAAAGAAGCACCCCAAACTCTTATACCTCAATATACACACAAAAATTCTCGGAAATACTCGAGGGCTATACTATGTTGCAAAACAAAAATTATTCTTGCTGATCCCCGCAAAATATTCCCCAAAACAACAAATGTTCCTTGCTAATAAATGTAGGTTCACCAAATCCTAGGTAAGGTCGCCATTTGTTACGACTGAGGTTTAAATATATCAGGGCTCTTATTCATTGGACTAGTAATGGCATAAATGCTACAACGGAAAGCGCTAGATCCAACCTCTGATGTATATTCCCAGTGAACGAAGAACACAAATACTCTCCAGAGTTCTATATGCAATAATAGGTTATCAAACTCTCAATAAATGTGCGTCTACTCTAGGCTTAGTGTTATGTGAAAACAGCCTATTACTACCTATAACCGAAGGTGCTTGGTTATGGTATGCAAAGTAAGGTGGTAAGAGAAGTTACAGCTTACATTACTTTAATCAATAAATGTCAGGCACTCCTGCATGAAAGAAAGTGCACTAAAGTCCTTCAACACCAACAAGGAATCTTCTTTAAATGTTAGATGCTATACAAGATGCTCGAAACGGAAATGGAACCCAAAAAGGCAGGCAGCGGAACAATGCTCGTGCAGGCTATGCACACAAAAAGGCAGGAGATATAATACAGTCGGAGCCAAGGATATCCTAAACGCCACAACAATAATAATAATCGCCACGACAATGCAGTATTCCTATCAACAAAAAGAGCCTAAGTCGTTTGTGTCTCAATACATCAAACTAGGCTGCGAAATGCTTGTGTAATCATAAACGGGTATGCATAAAAAGAGTAATTGGTTTAATATACTTAATGTCTACTGTGACTGATAAAGTCTAGCTTGAGTCAATGATACGAGATACTGGTGCGCATGGCATGCCGCATACCCTAGTGCAAATCTCAAGTCTATGCGTCAAATATTACGTTATAATGAAGGGTAGCTCTCTTGAGAAACCTTAATACCGAAGTATTAAGCGTTCTCCTGGCGTACCTCAAAGACAAACAACGAGCTTAGAACAGTGCAGAATGGTATAGGCAAAAAGCCCTCATTTGTGCATGCTCTACTCTCAATGGTACACAGACTAGAATTTACCCAATCAACTCCAGTTCTCAGGTATGTCGTGCAGCTTTTAACTAAAGCCAGCACCCATCGGAAACAATACCTTATAGTATCAGACTCCTAGTCTAGCATTATCTAATCCAGCAGAACACTAATAATTATAGGAAGCAGTACTGAACAATATGAATGCCAACCAATGCTTCGTGATCAACTTATCTTAACAACTAAACATACATGGGTTATATAAGACCTTAACGCACAATACAACTGGCCAGCATGAAGCTGATTATGCAGAGTTAACCAGAGGGGGTATAATATTAATAAAAGGTGGTGAAAGATATGGAAAATGAGAGAGATAGGCAGAGGAAAAGGTTCTCAGGAGCAGAGAGGGGGACAGGTATCAAAGGGATAAGAGGGATGCGTTCTAGAAACCAGATCTGAGGGAGAGAGTGGCGAGAGAGCTGTATATATACTAGCACTAGCTCTCACCGCGTAGGCAAAAGCGGTAACAATTCCTTCAGCCAATGACAAAGAAGCCAGCCAAACATGACGTCACCAAGCATGGTAAAAAACACTGCGCGCCTCCTCTCACTCTGTTCTACTCTCTCTCTCTCAAATCCTATCATTACTACTTAATGATAAAACATATACTTTGCAATTAAATATATAAAGCCTTGACATGGGCGAAAACAAAGAGCCTTTCTGGACTGCCCATGACACGAGCTTTCATATGAAATAAAGCACACAATAATACATCAACTGTAGCCACATCCACTGCCCTGGCGATCCTAGCGAGTCACTGTAGGACAAGCCATGCGGTTCTAACGGAGTGGTTAACGTCACACCATCAATATACCCAATTACCTTTTTCATACCCGTTTTGTACCCTTGAATTCTTACAGTGCGAGTTATTAACAAAAATAATCTTGAAGCTGTCTGAACAAAATGCGAAATAAATAAGAGCAGGAAATTAATTGTATACCAGGGGTAGATCAAAGAGACATGGTTGACTAGTACTGTTTGTTTTACCAAACACACACACACACACATATATTATACCGGTATATATATATATATATTATGTTTATGGGCGAGGTGAAATGACAAAAACAATAGGCTAAATACGAGATTCAAGACTGATGACATAACCCTTAGTCCGGTAGCCATGTCGCTGCACCTTGTTTTGTCGGATATATTTTTTTTTTTGGCCGTTTCTTGTAGCTTGGGGGTACCTCTTCAAAATACAGGAGGGTGCCCAGTGGGCACCCTTGGGCATTTTGAGATATTAACCCCATTAACACCAAAATCACAAAAGAAACGTGATTTATTATCAAGTCCGTCACCAGAGATGTCAGGGAGACAGTGGTCAACAAAAATCATCATCTCCTCCTGTCAACCAAAGTACCAGCCCAGAAAGTTGTCCGGTCATCCATTGAAACCAAAAACAGCTGAACAAATTACTGTGTGAGGAACTGAGCAAAGACAGGCTATTTCATCTACGGAGCACAAGGAAGCACAAGTTGGTGGTGACAGGTGAGGACCCATGTCCCATCGAGATCAGAATGGAAGAAAGACGGGACAGATATGATCTAGAAAATCAGCAGGAAGAAGCTGACACCATTATCGTCCAAGTCCTGAGGTGTGCTGGAGAAGCCCATCACATCACTGTGGTTTCTGATGACACAGATGTGTTTGTCCTCCTCCTTCACCATTACCATCAGACAGGACTGGATGTACCACTAATCATGGATTCCCCCTGCAAGGACAGAACAATAGTGGACATCAAGTCAACACTGGCCAAGCAGCCACAAATTGTCGAACACCTTTTACCAGCCCATGCCATATCAGGATGTGACACTGTCGCATCGTACTATGGGTTGGGAAAAGGCTCTGTCATCACAGCCCTGAAAGCTGGTTATGGCCTATCAGCCATTGGCAACATGGATGCACCATTTCAGCAAGTCCTTGAACAAGCCACTGCCTTCATCTCAGCCTGTTATGGCATAACAGAGAGCACGGACATGTCCCACACAAGGCTACTTGTCTGGGGAAAAAAGAATGGGAAAGGACATATGTCTGCACCAAATCTGGCTGCTCTACCACCAACAAAGGAAGCATTCCTTGAAAATGTTAAGAGGGCCCACTTCCAAGCGTAATTGTGGTGAAATCTCGATGTGAATCAGCTACGAGCACTGGACCCAGAGGAATTTGGATGGGAAAAAGACACCTGTAACAGGGCACTGATCCAAATCCACCTACCAGAAGATGCCAAACTTGTATTGTATTGTTTTGTAGATGTTTAGGTGACAATCACCACGGTCGATCTGGGGATCCGCCGCTGATGAGCTCGTCCTGGAATCTTTACGACTCTGAATCTTACGATTCTTTACAGGACTGAACATGCCATTTTTATCGGCAATAGCTCAGAGAAGAGTGTTGAGAGGGGAGAAGGGGTGTTGGAGAGAGAGGAAGGTGTTGGAGTGGCTTTGTTATGTGTGTTTTGTCTGTATACGTCATCAGGATGTCCCCTGACTGGGTGCAAGCATGTGAAACATGCTAGGACGTACTACCGCACCCACTAAATGTCCGCCGTGGCAGGGATTCGATCCCGGGTCTTTCAGATTCACACGCGAGCGTGCTCACCACTTGACCACCACGGCCTGGGACACTTGTCCCAGACTACATCCTGAAGATGATCCGGTGTGGCTGCAAGAGTGAGACCCCTTGTGCTTCCAAGAAGTGCAGCTGTAAAGAACATGGTTTGCCATGCACGATGTTCTGTGCATGTTTCAGGGTAAGATGCTCAAGATCCTAAGTTTTGGGTATGAAGGGGTTAATATCTCAAAATGCCCAAGGGTGCCCACTGGGCACCCTCCTGTATTTTGAAGAGGTACCCCAAGCTACAAGAAACGGCAAAAAAAAAAAAACTTTATCCGACAAAACAAGGTTCATCAATAAATCAGGCTATGGCTCCCGGACTACCTCCCCAAAACATCCAGGTTCAAGGAAACGACTAGAATACAAATTCTTAGTATAATTAAAATTAAGTATTATGATGTAACAACAAAAATCAGTCTCTTCAGGACGAGAAAATAAGAATATATAATGCACTATGATTATCAGAAAATATGAAAGTAAAAAATAAATAGCTATATACCTTTACTGAAGCAATGCAAGGTAAAAATAACTATACCACATAAGAATTAATATTTTCTCAAGATCACTGGAAATGGTTAATATCTGCTTAATAACTTAAGGAAATACACACAATATTAATGAAAGCAATAAAGTAATTAATACAACTATTTAAACTTGAGAAAATATTTCTTCTAAAAATACAATAATAATACAAGCAATACAATAAGGGGTAACTAAATTATTCTGATCAAATTCACAAACTTGGAAACTAATCACAAGTTAATTAATGCTTAACACTTATAACATTAACAAATGCAATCAAAAGGAAATAACAAAATAATATGAATTTACAGAAACTCGATGATAATTAATTATTAACTGATCACACAATATCAATAATAGGCTATACTATAGGACATACTTATATACTCAACACTCAAATCACAGGAATCAGCTTGCAGGTTGCTTAACCCTTAACTGTCGGCGCGCAACATAAGTCGAGTTAAATAAAGCTGGACTATGTGGCGGCGCTCGACATAGGTCGTGTGGCAATTTCAGCACGTAATGTTGCTGAGAGAGAGAGACAAGTGGTGGCAGGAGAGTAGCGAGCGTATGACTGCTCCAGACCACCGCGGCGAACCTACTGACACGAATCCCACCTCCTCCCTCCCTCTCTCACTCGCTATATACGGAATTGTATGGGGAAAGTGCCTAATTACATGCTTTTTGCACTCGCGTTGCACGGTTGTTGCAAGAAAACTAGCCATCATAAAAGGATCGTTATGGTGTCCTTCGAAAGCTCTGTTTATGCCCTTTCAGGGATAGATACTTGTTTTACGTTCTGGGTCTTATTTAGGCATGAAAATGATCACGTAAACAGCCCTATTTTGGCTAAAAACACCCCGCTGGGCGGTACATATAAATAAACCGCCTAGGCCGCTAATAAGGTGTTAAAATCGTATGTGAGTAGCCTGGAGATATAGCACTTCACAACTTATAATAATCACTATGTACAGAGAGAGAGAGAGAGAGAGAACAGGCGTGGTCGTCAGCTGGTCTAAGAGTCGAAACTGCAAGGACTCGGGTGGTATATACAGTATATCCCACTAGAAATACAAGAATTTTCTACTGCTCTCGTGAATGTAATGACTCATGACTGGGAGAGACAGGCTAGAGCCTGACAGGTCTGGAACTTGCGAGAAGCAAGCACACAGGGGGAAAACCAAAATATTACTCTGATCTGGCTTATATAGTCAATATTAATATTGGATTACATAACAATATATACATATATATATATATATATATATATATATATACAATTATACATATATATATATATATATATATATATATATATATATATATATATATATATATAGCCAATTGAACCAACTATGTTTCGACCAATTAGTTTGGCGATTTTATAAAGTTTCACTCCATTGGTTTAGCTATTAACGTTTCGCCCTAGACAGGTGTCGATATTATTCTAGTTAACAGGAGCGAGCCAGATAATTAAGAGAAAGTGGCCTTCAGCCGGGACATTTTTCTACTGAATAATGTACGAATTTAGCTTGAAGGAGGAATCCCGTACTGTTTTTATTGTGTGTGCATAACTTCATACTGTGCACGATTTTGAATTTTCGAAGTATAAAATATTCACTCAAATATAATCTATCCACTCCAAAGAAAAATATAATAAATGCAGTATATAAACCCCAACACGACAAATCAAATAGTTGACATATTCTTTTACTGTCACTGTGAGGAGCGTTAGAAAAATACTGGTTACAACTACATGTATACGTCTGTGTGTGAGAAATATTGCAACGCGTTTAAGAGGAGATGAGTCCCTTTTCTGGACCCTTTTTCTCTTTCATGTTTAGCCCCAATAGTTTTCAGATTTTAAGGTGTTTGCCCCATTAGTTGGTCGATTTTAAAATCTTTCGCCCTATTTCTTTGTCAATATTAAGACCTTTCGTGCTATTTAGGTGTCAGTTTTTTTCCTGGCGAACAATAGTGAGCCTGTAATTTTGGAAGAATTTGTCTACTGACATTTTTTCAAATTAATCTAGAAAATCGTCTAATGTAGCTAGAATAATATTAAATAGCCGTCGCTGGTATTGAACGGGTTAAGTTCCTCGACACCTTTTACATTGTACAACGGCTACTCTACAATTCATATGTGCAGTTTAGTATGCATAACTAACAAAACTAGTAGGCTACACATCTATATCATTTTTTTTCCTGATTGTCGGTGGTTCGAGCCCGACTGGGAGTATTAATACATTTAGTAGCTCACGTGTTTTTGTAAGATATATTTATTATATCAATATGCGTGATGTGTATTAAGGGAGCCCACCTCGCTTTTTTTCTTTCTCTCCCTCTCTTTGGTTTGTATCCATTCGGCCCCATTCAGTCTACTGTTTTAAGACGTTTACCCCCATCCAGGTGTCAATATTTTCCTGGCAAGCGGTATCGAGCCAGCATATACAGTATATATATATTTTTTGACAGCAAGCTAAATTTGTATATTTTTCGATAGAAAAGATTATTGTATTTATTGTATTTCTCTATACAAAGTTGGATCGATATCGCTCGCCAGGAAAACATCGACACCTGGATGGGGTTAACGTCTTAAAACAGTTGGCTGAATGGGGCCGAATGGATACAAGCCAGGGAAAGAGAGAAAAGGAAAGAAAGATAAAAACAAAAAAACGGTGACCCGCCTTAAGTTGAACATGGTTTAGAAATCTTCTGATTTGGTATTGATTGTATAATACTTATAATGTACGCAACATATATTTGTTCAAAATGATGAGTACAAATATTCGAAATGTAACTCAAAATAATTATACAGACTACTTGTACGTACCAGTATTGTTGCAGTCTATATGTTCTAATCTACAAACTCAATTATTACAATGTAACACTCGACGATTATACGTAGCTCGGGAAGGACCTCTAGCTGGATTCGAAAAGGTAAAACACATCTAATAAAATTCCCACAGATCCTTCATCAACTGAATAAAATCGTCTATTAATAGCCAGAATAGAAGGAAATGATTCATCATGGTATACTGAAATTATATTGTTAGGAAGTTGGCCCAGACATCCAAACAACCTAGAACATGGGCAGTGAGGCAGACACTTCCTGGTCTAAAGTCCAATGAGCAACCCCAAACCTCCCCAGAGAAGACTTGGCATAAGTCCTTTCATCAGCACCCTGTCACGACCTTCTAGATGTGCATATTCAAGATGCCACATCTTCTCCTGGACGAGGGCGGAGCCTCTCCAATTTCCTCGCCCTCCAATTGGCCAGAGAAGAGCATTGCAGCTGATGATGTCATGGAAGGCCGGCCCTCCGGCATTGGCAAAAATGCTTGCTCGGACTTCCCTCCCATTGGCCAAGACACACGAAAGCATCACTAAATGTCCAGGATCAGGATCCCATGTCGGAGAATCCTGGAAGCACGCTGATTAGCTGGAAGAAACTGCCCGATCTTCCAGCCAGCTATTTTAGGCATGGAACCAGTAACCCAGCACCCAGTAAGACCACCTCTCCACCACCACCGCGCCTGCAACAACACCAGAGCTCCCGCCATATACCAGGGTAGATCGCTACCACCTGCAGGTGCATGATTAATATTATGGTCTGCGATCACCAGAGATCCAGGATTATGATAAAAGCTAAAGAGTCTATATTGTATATTTTCAACTTGTATTGTGTGATTGTAGTTTTATACCCATTATCTTATGCTAATCAATTCTAATTTCTAAACTGCCCTCCTTAGGTTTCTATCCCTCTATCTGTACCGTTATCTCTAATTTTTTGGCCGTTTCATAGCTGCAGTTGTGGACGGCTATCGCTCACTTCCTCTACTTATCAACTCTGGTGTTCCTTGGGGTTCTGTCCTGTCTACAGTACTCTTTCTAATATTCATTAATGATCTTCTCAACTGTACCTCCAGTCCTATCCACTCATATGCTGATGACTTTACCTTACACTATTCAACTAGTTTTCCAGAACAACCTAGCAAGCGATCACTCCAAAACTCACAGGGTGCTTCCAAAACCCAATTTCTCCTTTTATGTACCCATCAGAATCTTCCACACAACTTTAACTTATTCTTCAACAATACAAATCAACTCATCTCCTCTTAGTATTCTTGGTGTTTCTTTATCTCCTGGCCTTTCTTGGAAAGATCATATTACTGCTAAAACAGCTTCACAGAAATTAAGTATTTATTGATCGTATGTGTGGGGAGGTTCAACTTATACCGCACTTCTCGAAAGGATAGTCTAAACCATTTTGTCTTGTCAACTTGCCTCCTCTCACTAATTCCCTACACGCCGCAATGTTGCATCTCTCTCACTCAAATTCAAATTATAAATGTTTATTCAGTTCAAGAATGTAACTAGTACAGATATAGTACAATCATAAGGAACAAAGAGCTTAGCCCGCAAAACCTTTGCTTTCCAGCGGGCGCCTGTGCAGTACACTGCTGCTGTATCCTGATAATATATTATTATAAAATATTATTATAAAACATGAGCTATTGAAAATTTTGAAATGGGTAAAAAATATAAAATACTTATTTACAGATGAAATATATTTTTCATACCTACACTCAATTATGCAATTTGCTTAATGGACATCATTGTAGAAAAAAGGCTATAAATATTCAGAAATATAATATTGCTTAGCTTTGTTTGAGTGACGAGAGAGACTAAGCTGATTTTAGGTCGGCTGGGAGCGCATTCCATATTTTACATCCTCGATAATTAACCCTTTGAATACCAGCGACGTGTGTTATATTATATTCTAACTATATTTATACGATTTTCTGCAGTTTAGGAAGGATCTGGGATAGTTAACCCTCTCCGACATATGACGCGACTTTGAGCCTATTGGGGATACTTTAAAGCCTTTGTTACCATCAGGGGTATTTAGAAACCTTTAGTTTAGTTACTTCAACCTCTGCAGTTGTCTTTGAGTTAGCTGTGGGCAGAAAACTAATTTTGGAGAGGTAATTATAAGAGTGAGAGAACTCTATTTCTTATTGCTAATCTGGCAACCTCTGCGTCATAAATACGTGAAAGGGTTAAAAGGGTTGGTTGAGATAGTTTGAAGCCTCATTATTGCTAGAGGTCCTTCCTAAGCTGAATAAAATCGTCTAGTAGTTGCCAGAATACGATGAAAAAGACGTCACTGGTACTGTACGGGTTAATGAACATTTGAGACTGAACTGATCTATCTTTAGGAAATTGTAGGAAATTACTATTTCTTAAACTGTAGTTCGTATTGTCTGGTTGAAAATTGTATGGAGCAGTGTAAATGATTGGTCAAAACTTTATATGACAGTGCGAAGCTTGACTGTATCGTTAAGGGGGGAGGGGTTTATTTTTGGGATAATTTGTTTCATATAAATATATTATTATTTTAGTTTTCTCCCTAGACCTCCATCAAACTTAAACAAGCATTCATTAGATCCCCTTTCTAGATTAATTTGTAAATTTTTCGGTAGAACATTATTTTCCCAGCCGAGTTCTTCCAAAATTATAGGCTCACTATCGTTCGCCAGGAAAATAATCGACACGTAAATAGCACGCAAGGTGTTAATATGACAAAAAAATGGGGCGAAAGGTCTTGAAATCGACAAACTAATAGGGCACACATCTTAAAATCTGAAAACTAATGGGGCTAAACATGAGGAAGAAGGGGACCAGAAAAACGGCCCATCTCCCCTTAAGGTTCATAATTCTCAAGTGGTGGCTTAGTGTGCTCGAATCTTGAGCTACTGGTTAACCCTTTGAGTACCAGCGACGTCCGTAATATTATATTTTAGCTATATTTAGACGATATTATACAACTTAGGAAGGATCTGTGGTAGTTAAAAGGGTTGGTTAAGACCGTTTGTAGCTTTATTATTGCTAGAGGTCCTTCCAAAGATTAATACAATCGTCTAATAGTGGCCACAATATGATGAAATGGACGTACGGGTTAATATCCTTATTATTTGTTTGTGACCAACGTAATAGACCATAGATAAATGCAGTATAGTAACGGAGGGTATATCAAGCCAAACTATATATATCCTTAAGGGAGGTCATCTGCTTTTTTTCTCTTTCTCTCATTTTCTCTCTTTTTCGGACTTGTATCCATTCGGCCCCATTCAGCTAACTGTTTTAAGACGTTTATCCCCATCCAGGTGTCGATTTCATCCTGGCGAGCGATAGCGAGCCTGCATTGTATGGAGAAATCCGGCTTCGCCGGAGAAATTTTTCTATCGAAAAATGTACAAATTCAGTTTGCTGTCAAAACAAAAATATGTGTATGGTGGCTCGCTACCGCTCGTCAGGAATATATTGACACCTGGATGGGGGTAAATGTCTTAAAACAGTAGGCTGAATGGGGCCGAATGGATACAAGCCAGAGAAAGAGAGAAAAGGAGAGAAACAAAGCAAGTCACCCCCCTTACGACATTAGAAGTTAATTTGTTTCTAATTTTAAAGATAACTCCTGAACAGCGGGAAATCTTGAGTCTAATTGCTGCAATATGAGGCTTCCAACTTACTTTACTATCACAAATATTTAATTTGATACTCTATAATTTCGCCTTGAATACTCTTTTGACGCTTTACATTAATCAATGTTCTTCAGAATTCTTTCTGTGTATACCCCCTTCCTTACAGAGAGTGGGGACACCCACCTTTCAACACATTTCCACCTCTATTATGTCCAACTGTCAACAAGCAAGTTTTGGAACTCTCTCCCTCTATCTGTCTTTCTCTCATCCTATGACTTAAACTGCTTCAAGCTCCGTGTACCCAGACATTTTACTCTAGCGTACATTGTTTTGGCTCTGTCACTCTTTGGAGGAGACACTTGTTAAAAGCAGCTTTGCCGTTTGTCTCTTTCATTCACACAGAAAAAAACTGTCAACTTAATTAACATTTCGTGTTATTTTTAAAATTGGACCTCCATGATGTACTATCATTGTGTTTTGAAAAACTTTGTCCATTAAACTGAATACAACCAGAATAAACCTTAGTCAAATTTGCAATTATTGTTAGGATCATCTGCTTTTCATAATATAAGTTACAATGGTCCCAATCACGACAGTAATTGTTGCCCCCAGCCATCCTTCTCCTTTACGTATCCACCCTCTGATTTCTATATACCCTTCCTAATCTGAATAAACTTGTTTAACCCTCTGAGGATCGATGACGCACTTCTTTTCTGTTTTATGGCTATTTTTAGACGATTTTATTCAGATTAGGAAGGGTATAATTATGGAAGTCAGAGAGTTGATTGATATAGTCTTCATCCTTTTTAATGCCCACAGATCCTTCGTAAGCTGTATAAAATCGTCTAATGATGGCCACAAAATACTGTTAAAACGTGTCAGAGCTTCAAGGGGTTAATAGTAGTCATAATATTATCATCAAATCAATTCAGCCCGAGATAGCTTCGAAAATGTATAGATAACATCTATGATAACATCAATGACAGTCACTGTGCCACATTTGTTATGGTTAAAACTGCACATTTTGTGTGTGTAATATAGAATATAATTATATTGTATGTACATTGTATGTACATACAATGTACATGGTATGTATATGGTATCTATCTATATAAGTTGTATAGTATTTGTATGTTTGTATCTATCCAGCCCCCAAACCCTTACAACAATTGAATATTTAGTTCCACACAATAGAGACCAGTCAATTCAATTATATTATTATAACACACCCAGCGGTACGATGATATCCTTTTATTGTACTGTACCGGTATATTGTATATTATAATCATTTTAGGAAGGATCTATAAGTGTGAGAGGCTTACTGTGGCTGGAATGTTTTATAGCTCTATATATTCCCAAGATCCTTCGTAATCTGATTAACGCTTGCAGGGCTATGCGGGCGCGCTATGTTATTGTATTCTACACTGTATAAATTGAATTGCTGAATTGTAACACCAGCTCACTTTCTTTTACTAGTTCCTAACAATCTCTCTCTACATGCGGCAATGTTGCATCTCTTTCACTCTTCTATCGCTATTATAACAATCAGTGTTCTTAAGATCTCTCTCAAAGTGGGAGGCACCCGTGTTTCAACACAATCCCACTCCTATGCTCTACAGCTCTCTAACCCAAGAATGAAGTGTTTTTCTCAGTCTTTCTTTTACTTAACAAGTGAACTCTGGAATTTTCTCCATCAATCTATCTTTATTTCATCCTATGACTGTTTTAAACTTCGTGTGTCCAGGCATTTTGACTCTAACGTAACTTGAATTTGGCTCTGTCACTTTTTCAATTTTCGGAGAGATACTTGTTACAGGCAGCTTTGCCTTTTGTCTCCTTCATTCACATAAACAGAACAACAGTTTTCAAATAATTTAAGTGTTCAAGTTAGCACACGTAAACGATTGAAACAATGTTTTGTGTATAATTGTTGTTACATTTGAACACATAAGTTTTATAGTGTAGCCATCATTAGACAATTTTGTTCAGTTTAGAAAAGACATCTAGGAAAAAATATCAGGATTCAATGATATGCTTGCATGTACAGGTAATTTGTATCATATCTCAAACACCATACAATATACGGAAGTTATTATTACCTTGCGTTCATTAGTCAGACTATCTCTATGTAAACTTATATAATATTCAATCACCTTTCAACATATTTGTTCATTTGGAAGGAGCGGCGATGAAAAGCTTTACATCGCACTAATTAAGTGAGCGGGGTAGGTCACACTCTTTCTAACATCGCAGTGCACATCCGTTAATTAACACGGGAGACCTGCACTTACACCAAAAAGTCGGCATTTTGTTCACTGACAGAGAGGGAGAGAGAGGGAGAGAGAGAGAATGTCTGCGTGTTTTTTTTCCTTCTATGTGGATGAGGGAGACAAAAGGCAGAATTGCCTGCAACGAGTGCCTCCACCAGTTGAAAGAGCAACAGGGCCAAAATCAAGGAACGTTAGAGCCAAAATGCCTGGACACACTGAGTTTGAAGCAATTTAAGTCATAGGATAAGGGGAAGATGGATTCAAGAAGAGAGTTCCAGAGCTCAGCTGTTGAATAGAAGAAGATCTGAGAATATCGTTTCACTCTTGGATTGGAGAGTTGTACAGAGTAGGGATGGGATTGTGTTGCAAGACGGGTGCTACGTATCTACGTAGAGGAGGTGGTATACACTGAGAGAGCTCTGAGGAACATTGATTATTGTAATAGCGGTGAAATAGCGAGAGAGATGCAACATTGCGGCGAAGAGAGAGATTGCATAGAGTCGGTGCATGGACGGGAGTTAATGATACGAAAGGCTTTCCTTTCTACTTTATCTAGGAGTGCGGTGCGAGAGGATCCTCCCCACACATGCGAACAATACTCGATACATGGAAGCACTGTGCCCTTGTACAGAGCAAGAAGCTGTGCAGGGGCAAAGAACCCCCTGAGGCGGTTGAGCACACCCAGCTTCTGGGAAGCTGTTTTAGCAATGGTGGATATATGGTCTTTCCAAGTGAGATCAGGAGAGAAAGAGATTCCTAGAATACTGAGATTGATTTTTGTATTGTTGAAATATATGGGATAGTCCTGTAGGAGTTCTTTACGGGAATATAATTGGAGAAATTGGGTTTGGGAAGCATTGAAAGTAACAATATTTTCTCTTCCCCACATGGAAATGATTGATAGATCAGAATTTAAATGTTTTATGGCATCTTCACATGATTTTTTGAGTGCTTGCTTTTTGGGAGGTTCTGGAAAACTAGTTGAATAATGTAAGGAAGAGTCATCAGCATATGAATGGATAAGACTGGAGGTACAGTTGAGAAGATCATTAATGAATATCAGAAAGAGAATTGGAGATAGGACAGAACCCTGAGAAACACCGGAGTTGATAGGTTGAGGAAGTGAACGATGGCCGTCAACTACCGCAGCTATGGAATTGCCAGAAAGGGAATTAGAGATAAAGGTACAGATAGAGGGATAGAAACCGAAGGATGGTAGTTTAGAAAGTAAAGATTTGAGCCAGACTCTATCGAAGGCCTTCGATATGTCTAGCGCAATAGAAAAGGTCTCACCGAAGTCCCGAAAGGACGATGACCAAGAGTTAGTAAGATATGAAAGGAAATCACCAGTAGAGCGACCCTTAAGGAATCCATACTGGCCATCTGAGAGTAGATTATGAGAAGATAAATGCTTAAGAAGCTTTGAAGTAAGAATAGTTTAAAAAACTTTGGAGATGCAAGAGATGAGAAAACTTGGACGATAGTTGGAGGGTTGAGAGCGGTCACCCTTCTTTTGGACAGGTTGAATGAGAGCAAACTTCCAGCAAGAAGGGAAGACGTTAGAGGAGAAACCGACGGAAGAGTTTGCTTAGGCAGGGAGTCGTGGCACGGAAGCCCAGTTTTTTAGCACAATAGGAGGAACACCGACCGGTCCATATGCCCTTCTTAGTATTAAGCCCAGAGATGGTGGAAAGTACATCCTTGGAAGAGATTATGATGTTAGGCATAAGTAGGAGAGAGGGGGTTGGAGAGGGAGGAATAGCACCGGAATCATCCAAAGTGGATTTTTAGCGAAAGTGTTAGTGAAGAGTTCAGCATTGTAAGAGGAAGAAGTGACGGTAGTGCTGTCAGAGTGGAAAAGAGGAGGGAAAGAAGAAAAATTGTTGGAGAGGTTTTTGGCTAGATGCCAGAAGGCTTGGGAAGAGCTAGAGTTGGATAGTTCAGTGCATTTTTTATTGATGAAAGAATGTTTGGCAAAGGCGAAGAACAGATTAGGGTTTATTCTGGGCAGAAATATTAGAAGTATGAGATTCTTGAGTCTGAAGGAGAAGGTACCGTTTGAATGCTTCCTCCTTGTTGCAGACAGCAGTAGAGCAAGCGTAAGTAAACCAAAATATTTTTGCAGTAGACTGAGGGAAAGAAAATGGAATGTATGTTTCCATGCCCAAAATGGTTACCTCGGTAATGCGTTCATCACTCTCTGAGGGTCCCCCGCCATTGAAGCAAAAGTAATTCCATAGGAAATCAAAGATATACTGCCAAAGAGCCTCCCAGTCGGCAACGCCAAAGTTCCACAAGCGCCGCCGGCTGGGAGGATAGTGTGGCCATACCAGAGAGATAGGAGAGGTGACAGAGATAAGTTTATGGTTGGAGGAGCCAGAAGGAGAGAAAAGATTTACAGTATAAGCAGAAGGGTTAGAAGTTAGAAATAAGTCAAGAATGTTGGGCCGAACTTCGAAGCAATCTGGGATACAGGTTTGTTGTTGGATTAACTGCTCTAGGTCATTTAGGATAGAAAAGATGTAGGCTTGTTCACCTTCTCTCAGACCGCCTGTATGGCTTCCTTATCCCCTACTGTACCATAGGGTACAGTAATAATTGTCCCCCCCAGTCCCAAGCAAATTGGCCAAAATGGCAATATATAACAACTTTCCATCTCAAAAGATGCAGGAATACTGGCTTTCCCAGCCTGTAGAGGCCTGGTTATAAGCTCAGAAGTGTTGACAACTCTAGAGTAGTGCTCAAATGGTCGTGGTGCCAGACACTGCCTGATACTGGCAGTTACAAGGAAAGTATATTATTGACGGCTCTCTACTGTCGCTGGGACTGGCAAGTGATTTAGCCTATCTACTGACGGCAAAGAGCCGTCGCTGGTACTGAATGGGTTAAAGGTCGCTCTCCTAGTGATCTTCTTTCTTATCTTACTAACTCTTGGTCATCCTTCATTCGGGACTTCGGTGAGACCTTTTCTGTTGCTCTAGACATACCGAAGGCCTTCCATAGAGTCTGACACAAATCCCTTATTTCCAAACTACCCTCCTACAGTTTCTATCACTCCATCTGTGCCTTTGTCTCTAATTTAGTTTCTGGCCATTCCATAGCTGCGGTTGTGGATGGCCACCGTTCACTTCCTCAACCTATCAACTCCGATGTGCCTCAGGGTTCTGTCCTATCTCCAATTATCTTCCTATTATTCATTAACAACATTCTCAACTTCACCTCCAGCCCCATTCACTCATATGCTGATGACTCTACATTACACTATCTAACTAGCCTTCCCCAAAATCATTCACAGCAGGAACTCTAAAACTCACATAAGGAGGCCATAAAACACCTATCTTCTGATCTCCCTACTATCTCTAATTGAGGCAGAGAAAAACTTGTTACTTTCAATGCTTCCAAAATTCAATTTCTCTATCTGTCTACTCGTGGCCCCCTCCCAGAAAACTATGACCTACTCTTCAACAACATACAAATTAACCCTTAATCTTCTTTGAATATTCTTGGTGTCTCTTTTTCTTCTGATCTCTCTTGGAAAGATCATATTACCACTTTTGCTAAAACAGCTTCCCAGAAGCTGGGTGTGCTCAACCGCCTCCAGGGGTTCTTTACCCCTGCGGAGCTTCTTGCTATGTACAGGGGCACAGTGTGTTCATGTATTGAGTATTATTCACATGTGTGGGGAGGATCCTCTCACACAGCACATCTAGACAAAGTAGAAAAGAAAGTCTTCCTTCTCATTAATTCACGTCCACTCACCAATTCTCTGCAGTCTCTCTCTCTTCGCCGCAATGTTGCATCTCTCACTATTCTACCGCTATTGCAATAATCAGTGTTCCTCAAAACTCTCTTGGTGTAGGCCTATACCACCTCCTCTTCGTAGAGCACGATATAGCACCCGTTCTGCAACACAATTCCACCCCTACTCTGTGCAATTATCCATCCCAAGAGTGAAACGTTATTCTCAGTATTTCTTCTATTCTACAGCTGAGCTCTGGAACCCTCTCCCAAAATCAGTCTTTCCCTCTTCCTACGACTTAAATTGCTTCAAACTCCATGTATCCAGACATTTTGGCTCATACGCCCCTTGATTTTGGCCCTGTCATTTTATCAACTCTGGGGGAGGCACTCGCTACAGGCAGTTCTGCCTCTTGTCTCCCTCACTCACATAGGACAAAAATAAAAGATAAAATGTAGATAATATTGTTCGCATGTGTTGGGAGGTTCCACCCATACCGCACTTTTCGAAAGAGTCAAAGCATTTCGCTTCAACTCACTTCCTCTTACGAGTTCCCTACAATCTCTTTCTACACGCCGCAATGTTGCATATTTTTCACTCTGCTATCGCTATTACAACAGTCAGTGTTGTTCAGAGCTCTCTTAGTGTATACCCTCTCCCTTACGGTGAGTGCGAGGCACCTGCCTTTTGTTACGACTGGGGTTAAAATATATCAGGGCTCTTATTCATTGGACTAGTAATGGCATAAATGTTACAACGGAAAGCGCTAGCTCCAACCTCTGAAGTATATTCCCAGTGAACAAAGAACACAAATACTCTACAGAGTTCTATATGCAATAATAGGCTATCAAACTCTCAATAAATGTGCGTCTACTCTAGGCTTAATGTTATGTGAAAACAGCCTATTACTACCTATAACCGAAGGTGCTTGGTTATGGTATGCAAAGTAAGGTGGTAAGAGAAGTTACAGCTTACGTTACTTTAATCAATAAATGTCAGGCACTCCTGCATGAAAGAAAGTGCACTAAAGTCCTTCAACACTAACAAGGAATCTTCTTTAAATGTTAGATGCTATAAAGATGCTCGTATCGGAAATGGAACCCAAAAAGGCAGGCAGCGGAACAATGCTCGTGCAGGCTATGCACACAAAAAGGCAGAATATATAATGCCGTCGGAGCCAAGAATATCCTAAACACTACAACACTATTAATAATCGCCACGACAATGCAGTATTCCTATCAACAAAAAAGAGCCTAAGTCGTTTGTGTCTCAATACATCAAACTAGGCTGCGAAATGCTTGTGTAATAATAAAATGGGTATGCATAAAAAGAGTAATTAGGTTAATATACTTAATGTCTACTGTGACTGATAAAGTCTAGCTAGAGTCAATGATACGAGATACTGGTGCGCATGGCATGCTGCATAGCCTAGTGCAAATCTCAAGTCTGTGTGTCAAATATTACGTTATAATGAAGGGTAGCTCTCTTGAGAAACCTTAATACCGAAGTATTAAGCGTTCTCCTGGCGTACCTCAAAGACAAACAATCGAGACCAGAACAGTGCAGAATGGTATAGGCAAAAAGCCCTCATTTGTGCATGCTCTACTCTCAATGGCACACAGACTAGAATTTACTCAATCAACTCCAGTTCTCAGGTATGTCGTGCCGCTTTTAACTAAAGCCAGCACTCATAGGAAACAATACCTATAATATCAGACTCCTAGTCTAGCATTATCTAATCCAGCAGAACACTAATAACTAAAGGAAGCAGTACTAAACAATATAAATGCCAACCAATGCTTCGTGATCCACTTATCTTAACAACTAACATAACCGTCCTGGTGGTGTAATGGTTAAGGTGGCAAAAATATGTGTGTGATAACCCGGGTTCGAATCCCGGTGGATCATATATACTTTAATTAATTTCATTGGGGGTGTGGTGGTGAGATTAATAAAAATAATACATAGGCTATATCAGACCTTAACACCTTACGAGCGGCCTATGCGGTTTATTTATATGTACCGCCCAGCGGGGTGTTTTTAGCCAAAATAGGGCTGTTTACGTGATCATTTTCATGCCTAAATAAGACCCAGAACGTAAAACAAGTATCTATCCCTGAAAGGGCATAAATAGAGCTTTCGAATGACACCATAACGATCCTTTTATGATGGCTAGTTTTCTTGCAATAACCGTGCAACGCGAGTGCAAAAAGCATGTAATTAGGCACTTTCCCCATACAATTCCGTATATAGCGAGTGAGAGAGGGAGGGAGGAGGTGGGATTCGTGTCAGTAGGTTCGCCGCGGTGGTCTGGAGCAGTCATACGCTCGCTACTCTCCTGCCACCACTTGTCTCTCTCTCTCAGCCACATTACGTGCTGAAATTGCCACACGATATATGTCGAGCACCGCCACATAGTCCAGCTTTATTTAACTCGACTTATGTTGCTCGCCGACATTTAAGGGTTAACTCTCTCAAAACCGTTCGAGTCCCTACGAATTCCAGCAATTATTTAGCCAACCTACCTATACATACCTACCCTACCAAATAATAATGATAAATTCAAATTTATTTTTGGTGAATGACAGAGTATTGGCTAAGGTTTTTAATAATTCCTCCCTTTGCCAAATGCTTAGTTTAATAACAATGATATGGACCTTTAAAGTTTTGGCAATTGCCCGTGTGACTCGTATTTTAACCCTCCTAAAGTGTTACCACGAAATACCGCTAGATCCTTTCTCAAAAGTCGCTAGCATGTTGCTACATAGCCAAACAATGTTAGGATAATGCTGCAATTTCTAAAGAGTTTTGGTTTGTTTGTTTTGCAAATTTTACAATGTAGTATGACTAGAATGTCTGAAATTTTCAAATTATCCCTAGTAAATGTCTCTAGATATAAAAGAAATGGCTGCTAGATTGAAGTAAATAGCTCTACATTTAGCGGTAATATGTAGCTTTACAACTGGCACCACTGCAACCACCACCTCCCTCCCAGTATGAATCCACAAAATACCGCTAGATCCTTTCTCAAAAGTCGCTAGCATGTTGCTACATAGTCAAACAATGTTAGAATAATGCTGCAATTTCTAAAGAGTTTTGGTTTGTTTGTTTTGCAAATTTTACAATGTAATATGACTAGAATGTCTGACATTTTAAAATTATCCCTAGTAAATCTCTCTAGATATGAAAAAATGGCTGCTAAATTGAAGTAAATAGCTCTACATCTAGCGGTAATATCTAGCGATACAACTGGCAACACTGCCTAGCCCTTCCTTCCTATCTTCTTCCTCCCTCATATGTATCAACAACCACTCTAGTGAACTTTCGGTATTTAGTTTATTCAGCTTAATACTATTTATCCACATAAAATAGAAACCTATCACGATTGTTGTCTAATAAAACCATAGATAATGCTATTACATATTATTTGAAAATGATGTCGAATTTAGCAGTTGTGTTTACCTTGAACAGTAATTGACAGTCTGTGACAGAACCGAAAGCTTCTCTTGCCGTATAGTACTCAAAGAAAGCATGGGTACTTAAGCCAAGTCAGAGATGCAGAGGTAACTTTCACAATGCATTATAACCCTAGACAGACACCAATATACCACTAAATCAGACAAATATCACTACAAAAAAGATAAGAAAATATTATATTAATGTCCTAGGTATTTGAAATTATGCAAATGATTAAAATCCATTATGATATAATGATAATGGGATTGATTAGTATCTGGCAACAGTGTTGCACAACATTTTCTGAACGTATGCGAACTTCGGAGTATTTATCCCATTAATATACACATCTATCACTATTTAAATGTAATACAACCATACACAGTGCTATTACATATTATTTGAACATAATATAGGATGCTCTTTCCTTTAAACCATTTTCTATAATTATCTATTCACGAAAAATATAGGCCTAGCCTAGGCAGCGCTAGCTACCGGTAGGTACGAATTTATCAGTTCGAATTTTGATTGAGAGTGGGATTAGGCCTAGGCCTAGCCTAGGGCTTAACATGGGATACTTTTTGGGGTTTGGGAATAGACTGAGGCTGCTTTAGGCCTAATTAGGTAAAATTAGTCAAATCGAGACACTTGCATAGCCTAGGCCTATTAACCTGACAAGCGCGAAATAGACCTAGGGCTAGGTTAGTTATTTGTGCATTTCTTGCCTTGGATTCTGACAGAATTCGTTATATTTACAACATAGAGCATTATTTGTTTTCGGTATGCTTTTATTTTACATATATGATGTATATATGAACCTTCAAGAGTGCTAAAATAAGTGGGAAAAGCATTTGGGTGGTGAAAAACGAAGATATTGGCCACCCGGTCATAATCTCAGGCGAGAGAGAGCCACAGGCAACCCTCCTCTCTCGCTGTCTGTGAGGTAACTGAGACGAGCGGGGCGGTGTGGGCCGGTGTCTGGGTGTTACATAACGATCTTTTCTGCAACCCACTTGTGCTACATTATCGCGGGAGAGAAAAATAACCGATAAATGATGATAATAAGAGGAAAAATAGGTGATAATTGAGGAGGGGAGGGAGGGGGGAATAAGGTGGGGAAGGAGGGGAGGGGGGTGGGTGAGATTTACATGGATGAGTACTGGAGGGGAATTATCTCACCTAGAGACAAATTCCTTTGTTTTGATAGGCCCTTTTTTTTTTGGAAGGCTTTTTTTATGGTCTTGCTTCCGTGAGGCCTATCGCGTTCCCTATAGGAAGCCTTCCGTGAGGCCTATCGCGCTTGCCGGGTTAAGCAAATATTTTACGGTTATACTGATGTTTTGGACCGACAGTTAGCCCATCGATCTTTTTAGGCCTAATAGGTCCGGTAGAGCATATACATCACTGATATGTCATTAAGAGCTGAAATGTATTATAAGGGAGAAAAAAACCAAAAACGCTAAAATACATATATACTGTAAAACAATAAGTTTTTCAGCCAGTACCCATCCAGCGGGGGTGTGGGGGCGGCAGCCCCCACCCATATACTAGGTTAGGTTAGGTTAGGTTGTTAAGTTAGGCTAATAGGCCTAGCACATAAAAAAAAAAAAAAAAAATCAGCGGGGGTGTGGGGGCGGCAGCCCCCACCCATATACTAGGTTAGGTTAGGTAAGGTTGTTAGGTTAGGCTAATAGCCTAGAACATTAAAAAAAAAAAAAAAAAAAAAGTCTAACCCAACCAGCGGAGGTGTTGGGGGCGGTAGCCCCCACCCATAATACTAGGATAGAACATAAGAACATAAGAAAATGGGAGTCTGCAGAAAGCCGATTGGCCTAAGCAAGGCAGATCCCTGTCCCACACAACCCCAATTACAAAGCCCAATTATAGGCTCAACACTCTAATACCCTGAGGATCATCTTACCAAAACGGTTAGAGATTAACGCAGGATTACGGGGGTCTGCAGAGCGCTGATTGGCCCAACCCTGCTGATCCCCCTTCACACCCAACCCTTCTCGTCCATATGCTTATCCAATTTTATCTTAAAGCTCCCTATCGTTTTTAATCCCACTATAGCACTTGGTAGTCCATTCCACCCATCTACAACTCTGTAGAGTTGTACTAACGTGGATTGACCTCCCAATCTACCAAGATTGGAAGCCAAAGCGTCACATTTTTCCCTTGCCCCTCAACTTTCTCTTCATAATTGCTGAGGGGCACAGGGCCCTGGGTGGGGCTTTGGTTTCCCGGGCGTTTCCGCGCCCTCCTCAAGCTCCCCGCTATGGAGTGGCTTCGGTCACCCAGGCTTTATTGTGGTCGGCGGGGAGGGTTCTGTGGGGGCGCTCGGTTGTGGCCTTGCTCGGGGCCTTGGGGCTGTTCGGCCAGGCAGCTTGGGGAACAACAACAACAACAACTCTGTTACCAAACCAATATTTGCCTATATCTTTTCTGAAACGAAATTTATCTAATTTGAAACCATTGGTACGAGTTCTTTCGCTATCACTGAGCTTTAGTACATTTGTCATGTCCCCTTTGTTAATCCCACTTGAACACCTCTATCATATCCCCTCTAACTCTGCGTCTCTCTAACGAATGTAAGCCTAATTTCTTCAACCTTTCTTTATACGGAAGATTTCTAATATTATGGATCATTTTTGTCATTCTACGTTGTACTCTCTCCAATGAATCTATGTCCATTCTGTAATAAGGACACCAAAATTGAACAGCATAATCCATATGGGGTCTCACTAATGACAAGTAAAGTTTTAAGATAACATCAGCAGTTCTGTTACTCACACTCCTTGAGATGAACCCGAGAATCCTGTTTGCCTTGTTTCGAACGCTTATACACTGTTGTCTAGGCTTCAAATCATTGCTAACAAACACACCTAGATCTTTCTCACAATTCGAGTTTTCTAATTCCACATTAGCTAGTTTATATTTAACATTTGTATGCATCTTCCCTATCTTTAATACCTTGCATTTGTCAATGTTAAACTTCATCTGCCAATTTACTGACCATTCGTGTAAGGTATCTAGATCCCTTTGGAGGCACTCTATATCTCTATCTGAATCAATTGTTCTCCCCATTTTGGTATCGTCTGCAAATTTACTTATCCTACTAGTTATACCTAAATCAAGGTCATTTATGTATATAACAAACAACAGAGGACCTAATACAGATCCCTGGGGGACACCACTTTTGACTGCTCCCCATTCTGACTTCGTACCATTTATGCTGACTCTCTGCTTCCTACCAATTAGCCATGACCTAATCCATCCCAACAACGCCCCACCTATTCCATGCGCCTCAACCTTTCTCATCAATCTCTCATGGGGGACTCTGTCGAAAGCTTTACTGAAATCTAAATATATTATATCATATGACTTGTCATTATCTACTGCTTCATATACCTCTGAGAAAAAACTAAGCAAATTAGTAAGGCAAGAACGTCCCTGATTGAATCCATGCTGAGAAGAATTTATTAAATTAAATGTATCTAAGTGGTTTCTAATTTTACTAGCAATAATTGACTCTAGTAGCTTTCCTATGATTGATGTAAGACTAATGGGACGGTAATTGGATGCTATTGATTTGTCACCTTTTTTGAAGATCGGAACTACATTTGCAAGCTTCCAAGCTTCTGGAACTATACCTGTCTCCAATGACTTGTTAAATAAAAATGTTAATGGGTAACTTAACTCATCCCTACATTCTTTTAATACTCTAGCATATACCTCATCAGGACCAGGCGATTTATGAGGTTTCAGTCTGTCAATTTCCTTAAGCACATCATTTCTACTTATAGTAACCGTACTTAACCTATTTTCTATACTATCGCTATATACCTTACGGACTTCTGGAAACTGTGCCAAATTTTCATTAGTGAAAACGGAAAGAAATTGACTATTTAATGTACTGCACATTTCTAAATCATTTTCTGTCATTTCTCCTATCGAAGTTTTAAGGGGACCAATTACATCTCTCACCTTAGATTTATATAGTTGGTAAAAAGCTTTAGGATTATTTTTTGAGTCATTGGCAACCTTAATTTCATAATTTCTTTTTTCTTTCCTAATATCCTTTTTTACCTGTCTTGATAGATTCTGATAGTAAGCAAGTAGGTGAATTTCGCCTTTTCTAATTTTTCTATATATTCCTCTCTTTTGTCCTAGAAGATCTAATAGTCTATTATTCATCCATTTGGGTTGGTTCTGTGTTGATCTAAATTTTCTTTTGGGGATGTATTTATTTTGTGCATTGAATACTGACTTGATAAAATTATCGTATGTATCTACCAAGGTTGACGTCCCTTCCTGACTTAAGATGACAGGTGCCTGAGATGGGGTACACTCATTTGGACACCTGGATCGACTTAATTTTTTGACCATAGGGTCCACTAATAGGGCTCTTCTTAACCCACCATAATTGGCTTTTCTAAAGTCAGGTATTAATGTTGTATTCTCTCTGGTATTACCTTTCCATTGTATATTAAAATACACAGAATTGTGGTCACTATTTCCTAGGTGGTCCCCTATCTCTACATTATTTACCATATGTTCATTGTTACTGAAAACTAAATCGAGAATATTATTACCTCTAGTCGGCGTATCTATGAATTGAAATAAAAAACTATCTTGTACTACCTCTATAAACTCCTCAGAATCAGAGTCTCCTATTTGATGCTGCCAATCTATATTCGGAAAATTAAAATCCCCCATAATGCACACATTGCTAAACCTTGATGCCATTTTAATTTCCTCCCATAATGACGTTCCGTCATTTCTACTCATATTTGGCGGTCTATACATAACTCCAATAACTATGGTCTCACTACCTTCGTTAACCTCTACCCAAACACTTTCATTATCGTTATTTAGTCTAATACCTGATTTAATACAGCTTTTTAATGTACTCCTGACAAACACTGCTATACCGCCACCCCTCTTACTTGTTCGGTCATATTTAAACAAACTATATCCTGGTATATCAAATTCTGCTAAAAAATGCCTGGTTTCTGTATTAATCCACGTTTCAGTTAGCGCTATTATGTCTATATTTTCTTTGCTAACAAGGGCTCTAAGTTCGTTCATTTTGTTACATAGACTCCTACAGTTTGTGTAATATACTCTCAATTTACTTCTTTTCTTTATACCTAATTTACCTTTGTTTTTAGCGACATTTCCATCTTCCGTTGCACCATCACTACTATCATTTACATTATAGTCATCATTTTTAGCATGAGACTGAATATCCTTATCGCTTTCGCCTGACGCTAAAATTGTTCCATTTAACCTCTCATTTACACTCTCAATATTTCTGTTCAAAACCCCACAACCACCCTATCTAAAGAACTAGCTAATGTAGAAACCCCTAACCGTGAAAGATGAACCCCATCCCTTGCGTACATCCCATCTCTCCCATAGAAACTATCCCAGTTATCAATGAATGGTATTGCTTTTTCTTTGCAATATTTCTCCAAACGGCAATTGACACCAATCGCCCTGGATGTCCATTCCTTGGGAACTCCTCTTCTGGGTAGGATACAATGTACTACAGGGATCCCTCCCTTCATCCTAACTTTATCTAACACATCCCGATACTGCTGCAGCAGTTCCTCACTTCTACCCTTACCAACATCGTTACTCCCGGCACTGAGACAGATAATGGGGTTATCTCCACTATCTTCCAAGATGTGGTCCATCTTCTCTAAAACCCTCCCAACTCCATGGCCAGGCAGACACACAACCTTCCTAAGTTTAGTGCGGGTAGCCCTAACTAAATGTCTTACCATGGAGTCGCCCACAATCGACACAGACTTACCTTCTCGGGACACAGACTTACCTTTTCCTCGGGAGGATCCAGCAGCTACAGTTGGAGAACCCCCGGTGGTGGCAGAAGCTCCCTTGGTGGTGGTGGTGGTGGTGGGGGTAGTGGTGGTGGTAGGTAGCACAGCGTCAGAGGTTGGAGCTGAGTCGGCGGCAGGCACTTCGGTTATCCCTCCCTTATCCTGACTATCTTTTCCCTCACATTCGTCTCGCAAAGGAGAGAATGTATTTGTCACACTCATACCTATTCTATTATCCTGCTTCTTGAGTGTGACTTTCCCACCCATATTTTTAACAACCTGCCATGAATACAATTTTTCATCAACTTCCTCCCTTTTCCCCTTACTTGACTTTATTTCCTCTTGGCTAAGCTTGAAAGCTAGATTTTCGTCTTTAATCAAATCCACTTCCCTCTGAAGTTTAACATTAACCTCCCTTAGAGCCAAGACCTCTTCCTTCACCACAACCATCTCCTCTCTTACCTGGAGAATAAGATGATGCAGATCAGTTAGAGACTCGCACTCCATACCTGCCATGATCCCAATAAGCTTAGCGAGGAGCAAGAAACTAAGTACAGAAAAACAAAAACAAGTAAACTAACAGTTAAAATCTGAGCTATAACACTTTTATATAACACGAGTGCACTGCCCCCAAACACAGGTAGGTGTAATGGTCACTAAAGGTCACTGGTAAGTGGTCCGGGCAGGAGCTCAGATTAACACAACCTTCTCCTGTCACTGACTGAGATAGGTTAGGTAAGGTTGTTGGGGTAGGCTAATGTCTTCCCAAAGTTGACTATTTTTATAACATGAGATATTAGGTTACCCACTCCACCCCGAGCCAGCTTTCGTCAAAAGTTGGCTCGGGTATTCACAAATTTGGGTTGTATGGGTTTGCAATTTGGGAAAACCCGAGCCAAGTTTTGATACAAAATGCTATATTATTGTATTTTTACACGTTTAACCCCTCATTTTCCCTGAACTTCATAGCCCTCCCCACTAGTGGGGGGCGTGTTTTTAGATTGTTGGATAATGGGTAAATACTCATTTCAGCTCCTCTTCAGTATAAAACCACACTATATCTGAAGGAAAAAATTACAGAAAACAAACTAAAACTTACTGAAATCGCTGTCGGTCCAAAAAGTCAGGTTTACCTATTTTACCAATCTACAATAGGCCTAGTCTATTCGCTGTAAGTAGGCAAGAAATCATGACCTAGGCTATAACCTCTGTAACTAAAAAACAACTAGGCCTAGAGTGATCAAGCTAATATGTGACCATATGTCGACCATTTGGGAAGAGTCAGTCAAGGAATAGCCTAGATGTGGAAATTTGCAGCCAATTTGCTCTAGCCCTATTTGATATACAGAGGTTAGAGGTCATGACATATTGTCATCATCTTATATATTGCCAGCAGGGGGCAAATAACCGAAAAAAATCGCCGTCAAAATAGACGCGAACTTAACCACGGCAATCGACACATGTAAACATGGCGGTGGAGCGGCGCCGAAAGCTTGCCATCATGTTCCCGTCCATTTTGAATGCCGTTGGATACAATAATATGTTGAGGGGGGCAAATAGGCCTAACCAAACTGCGGCGATCGACCATGTAAACATGATGGCGGCGGCGGCGGTGAACGCTTGCGATCATGTTCCCGTCTATTTTGACTGCCATTGGATACAATAATATGTTGAGGGAAGGGCTTTGCGGCAATTTTTTTGGTTGTTTGCCCCCTACTGGCAACATATATGATGATAACATGTCATGGGGGGGTGAGGGGGGGCTTTCAACATATTGTATCGAATGGCATTCAAAATAGACAGGAACATTATCCCAAGCGTCCAACGCCGACACCGCCGCGGCTGCTGAAGAACAAGGAAATTAGCAATAGGTTTCATTGTGAACTGGAGGAAATTAATAGAAATAAGGAAGCCAGGCCTAGCGATGTAAATAGTCAATGGAATTTCCTTAATAATGACAATTATATGTATAGGTATAAAGTAAAAACAATATATTTTACATAATTTATTGCATATCTTACATATTTAAACAAATATATATTAAAAATAGTTTAACCACACCACTGAGTTCCCCCAAAATACTCTAATAGGGCTGGCCTGAAGAATTAGATCAAGATGGACAACCAATCAACACATGATAGGTAGGGAAGGGCAGGTTAACAACGGCGATCGACAAATGTAAACATGACGACCGTACACTCGGAAACTACATCCATCCCCATTAGCCTAACCTAACAACCTTACCTAACCTATCCTAGTATTATGGGTGGAGGATTCCGCCCCCTAGACCCAGTACATTGGATACAAAACTAACCCTCACGTAACACCTAGTATATGTCCCTAGTACCCAGTACGTGGGATACCAAGCTAACCCTCACGTAACACCTAGTATATGTCCCTAGTACCTAGTATTTGGGATACAATACTAACCTTTACATAACACCTAGTATATGTCCCTAGTACCCAGTACGTGGGATACAAAACTAACCTTCACCTAGCATATGTCCCTCACTCAGTACACCTTTCACCCTCACTACCGTTCGTGAGTCTTCATACATCTTCATTATCACACGCACCAGCCACTCCTCTACGCCAAATTTTCTCCTAGCCTACTGCACAACTTCTTACTTTCAGTAGAGACGTGATTTTCCGGGCCCGTCGCAAGACCACCGTCTCAACCGAGCCGTCACAAGATCATCACAGGACAGGAAAAATAACACAGGCTTGCTCCAAGCCAGCACACATCTTACAAATATAATATAAGCTAGGCTATACAACTTTCATTTCATCGGAATAACATTCACCGCCAATTTAATTATCATAAGGATTATATAAATGCAATTCTGATATGAAAAAACAATCGGTAAATAGCATAGCCTAGGCCTAGTCAAAGCTGGGGTTTGTTGTTGTTTCGTGGACAAAATTTAACCAAGCGTACTGTCCCACATTAATTTATTATCAACAATTGGATATACATTACTGTGGGCTCTTATTACTCTACTTCCTAATAATAGGCAAGTAAATTATAACATAATGTTTGGATAAACAAATATACCGAAATAAATTAGAATGGAGAAACAGTAAGTTGAGTGAGATGTTTCAGCTTGCCGTCAACCCAGCTCCGGAGCTCTCTTGCCGTCGCAAGAGAATATTGGTGTCTCGCTTGCTAAAGGTCGGCTTGCGACGGGACCAGAAAAACAGTTTTTCGGGTAGATCTTGCGACGGTGGTCTTGAGACGGGACCGGAAAAACACCTCTTAGATATCTTTCCTACAGCTGCCTGACTCTGAAGTTATTGTTACGACCGGGCACTCAGGTACACTAGGGCTCTCACACAGGACTCGAGTATGGCTCGCTGCCACAACGGAAACACACGATCCCAACCCCAGAGTACTGCCAGCCGAACAAAAAACACCAATACCCTCCAGAGTTCTATCTGCTATAACGGGGTATACAAGAACTCGGTACTAGCGTTTCACAACAGACTAATAAAGAGACGGGAGTTATCTAGTCTGGTCAACAATCAAACAAAGAAGTAAATACAACAACACCAAAGAATAGTGTTGGCCGAAGCCGAAGTAATCCACCCTTGACTAAGAACTTAAGAAGTCCTCCACCCTCTACTTCGGATCGGCACTATTACGTTACGTTAAACAATAGTCCTCGAGCATCGAGCAAGGAATCTTCTGATAAAGTTAGATGCTTCTCGGATACTCGTAAGAAGTAAGTATCGGATTTTTGAACAGCAATTCAATAAGCAACACACTGGCAATTAACTAATATTAAAGGCTTTAAATTGACATAAGAAGAATTATAAGAATAGACAGTAGTAAATGGCAAACATATAAAAGAAGTACTCCGACAATGCACTGGCAATAGCCTACTAGGATTGTGCTCGGGGGCCACTAATCTCTAAAGTAGCTAGGCGTGCCACACATGAAATCAATAGTGCATAAACAATAACATACATAAGGAAAGCTTCAATACTATGCTGTATCTGCTGACCGAGCAAAGTCTAGCTGGGATGTAGTAGGCTAGGAAACAATGGCTGAGCAAGCGGCTCGTAGCCTAGCGAGGTCCTTAAGACTGTGCGGCCAAATTACGGTAATTGACGGGATGCTCTCTTGAGAGATCCAGATCACTAGTAACTGGTTCTCTCCTGGCGATCCTCTCAAAGTCAAGCAAACGAGTTAGCACAGTGTTGGGTGGCAGAGGCAAAAGCCCTCACTCGCAACACAGCGCTAAACTCCCACGGTACACAGTCAGAAAGACCACCTAGGCTTCCCAAGTCTCCGTTGCGATTGTACAGGTTCAACAAAACCTAATACACATAGGGAATCACAACTCTAGTAGCCTCATCCCAGTCTAGCATCACCTAGATCAGCAGAAAACAGGACCATGAATAATCATACACAGGGAAATGCATATACGAGTGCAACAAACATTAATCAATCCTATTCTAGTTATCCCTTCCAAAATAGGCTATCTAATAGGCATATATCTCGTGAGAACTCAAGCGACAATACTTTGGCTGACTAAATCTGCACCAAAGGGGGGGTCATTGAGGTTATAAAGGGTCGGGAAGAGGAGAAGATAGGCAGTTCAGAGAGTAGAGAAAGTTCACATCAGTCGGAAGAATATATATAGTTGCAAGGGATATAAGAAGTCGCTCTGCCTGATGAGTTCTGAGTAAAATGCGGCTAGACTTCCCTTTTTATACTCGGCCCTCTAGTGAGCATAATTATCGCCAACTACTAAGGACCGCCCACTAGCAATCATTACGTAATATTCTCTCTCAATCTGGGATCGACAAAGGATTTCCCACGCACTGAGAGGGAGGAGGGAGGAGGGAGGAGGGAATTAGGCCTACCTGCCCGCGTGGCGCACTCACTGGTCCCCGTTACATACTCTCTCTTTCCTCTCATCATTACAAATAAGTCCCACACACAACACTTATAACTAATGATATAAAATAGAACTCGTTGACTCAGATGAAAACAAAATACATATTTATAATACTTATAGTACAACGGCTCACATAAACTAAGTTAGGAAACTCTACACAGACTACAGCCAAAGTTCCTGCCCTGACGATCCTAGCGAGAGTGGGGCATGACTGGGCGTTCTGTACAGCATGCTCATACTCGACATGCGTCACACCTCCCCCAAGATTTTACTTGCTCAACCCTGAGCTAAAATCTGACACACAGAACCCCATCAAGCCCCTCACACCCAGCGACCGCATGGCACTAAAACAAGCTGAGTTTATCACTAAAACACATCTTATTATTAAAAAAAAAATTCACATTTTATAACTCCTCCCAACAATAGCAAAAGACACAATATCATGCTCCCAGAGCGAGCTTACAGCAGCTCAGCCGTTTGATAGTTGACGGACTACTCAAACTCTATAGGCTATGACAAACTTATACAATTATCTATATCAAAAAGAAAGAGTTTTTTATATGATTTTTATATTTTAATATGTTTTTTCCGGCTGCACTATAAGGGCAGCCTATTTTCTTCTATACCAAACGCTCAACAATCCTGCTTTACGACCCAATACGCTGGGCTACAACCGCGAGCCAACAAGCACCAAGCGCAAAATACTATTCAAACTAAAGCAGGAGGCTACTCGTGTGTCAATCTACCCAGGATCATATACCCTTGAACGACCATCTGCAACCACGTTGTCGCAACCGGCAATATGGCGTATGTCCAGGTTATATACCAATAACCTTAGTGACCACCTGGTCAGCCTCATATTCCAATTGTGAAACTGGTCCAAGAACTTGAGAGGGTGATGATCTGGGTAAACTACAACGACCGGACCATAGGCTGGAACATAGACCTCGAAATGCCCCAGCGCAAGCACAACCGCCAGCAGCTCCTCCTCGACAACAGAGCAGCTCCCCTGGGCCGAATTGTACTTCTCCGAGCAGAAACTAACAGGATGCTCCAGCCCATCATTGTCCTTTTCAATTTCATTCATCAGGTTCTGAACCGTTGCTGGTGCATTCTCAAGTCCGTCAGGCATAACATTGCACTGGTAGGTACTCCCGTCCACAACAAAACCACATACCTCTTTAGCACGCTCGGACAAAGTTACAGGCAACGACCACTCACGACATTCCTTATCCCTCAGACCCTTCATCCACACGTAATCCAGCTCTGCTTGCACCATAGGCTGTCGAGCCGGATTTATACGGTAGGGAATTAAACTGAGCCTTGCACTATCTCCAGTCTGCATGTCGGATTCTACCCCGTACATCAGGCCTGGAGAAGCAACAAACATGCGAAAGTACTGCCATAGCCTAGTAAACAACTGCCTTGCACTGTCTCCACGAACAACATGCCTAGTGCCCTCCCACAACCCAGCCGAGACCGCAGCTTCTAACCTGTAGTCTCCCTCCTTCTCCACCTTCGTCCCTAGAACAGCCAGGTCATGAGAGGGACAATCAGTACCACCTGTGCAGTCACTCCCATAGTTCATTATTGCTAAGGCTTCCCCGCCGATACTGTACATGCGCACCCCCGCATTCCTTGTGACGACATCTGCCTGCGCAGCATCACCGCTTTCAGCGACATGGCCAGATACAGTCGGTCTATGGTAGGGCTGTTGCATTAGACTAGAGCAGCATTGGGAGGCTATGCGACGACCGGGCACTGCGATACCACAGCCGACCTTACCAATCTGCTCAATGTCCTCCTTTTGACCACCACCCTTGGCAGCCATGGGTCGACCCTGACCTGGCAACCATGCCAAAGCCTCGTCGCCCACCTTAAACCACCGAAACAACGAGGCTAACGGTCTTTCAACAGTCACGTGACCTGCCCGTGGAACATCTTGCACCGCCCGAGTTGTGAGACTCAGGGGCTCGGCACGACCAGTGGGGTATGAACCGAGCTGGTGCTGGAGTGCTGCACACTGCTGCTCAGGCAGATGCTCTAGCGCTTCCACAGCCACCAGACTCGTGTCCCCCGCCCACTGCTCCGCCGAGACATGACAATCCCTTCTCTCCTCCACCTGTGCCCTACTACCCCCCTCTCCTTCTCCACCTTGGCCGCGGCAGACCAACGCAGGGACAGTAGGCTGCTCAGGTGGTTGCCTCACAAACTCCTCCAACAGGTTCACATGACATGCTTCCCCGTCCTCGTGTTTGATCTCGACAGCACCATTACCATACTTCTGAACTTCCGGATCCTCCAACTGCAGTTTACAAATATCTGAGGGAACCAACCTGTCTAGATGCTTCCGAAGCAACCCAAGTCCTCCCCCAATATCAAACTGAGCAACCCTTTTTTCTCTCCGTGTGTAACGTTGCTGCCTCGGAGTCTCTTCCTGCCCTACCTCCTCACTAGCTGTGACAGGTCCTGGGGCCTCTCCAGACTCTAACATAGGTGCCAATACTGAATCACCCAGGAGAGCCGCCGAGTCAAAACTCTTAAAACCAACTCCAGCTTTAGCCTCCTCCTGTTGATCGTTCCTCTGCTGGTCTGAAGACGGAGGACTAGGCTGTGACACTTTATCTGCCCGAGCTCGGGTGACAACACACGCCATGGGTTGTGTCTGGCACCGCTCGACCCACTCTTGCTCTTCCCCACTCACGTCGGCCGGCCTCTCGGCAACGACTAAGGGTAGAACCTCAGAAGCGGGCATTGCAAAGTCGTTGCCGTGAAGAAGGTCGACGCCCTCCACTGGCAGTTTCTCCACAATCCCGACATCCAATTCACGTGCCACACCATCCACCTCTAACTCCAACCGCACCAGCGGGTATGACCGAGTTGCATTAATACCCTGCACCACTACCACCCGAGCCGCATTTATAGGGTAGCCAGTCAAGTTATTCATCAGAGTCTGGGAAGCACCTGTATCACGCAAGACCTCTACTCCATGCTTGCGCCCCGCCCACATCACGCAACCCCGTCCTCTATGGTCGCAAAAAACATCCTGAGCAGGGTTCGAGCCTCCCAGGTGCTTCTGCATTGGCTGTGCCTCAGCCTCTGACGAACTGCCCTGGGCAAACTCAGAAAACTTCGAAGACACACCAATGTTGCAGGCCAAAGACACAGCTGCTGTAGGTGGTTTGCTAGGACAGACTCTTGCAAAGTGCCCCTTT